>CAUYQU010064248.1:0-40415 GCA_963574635.1 Cheracebus regulus
AGGAGCTTATTTATTTAATTAGGTCCCAGTTGTCAATTTTAGTTTTTGTTCAATTGCTTTTGGAGTCTTCATCATTAAATCATTGACAGAGCCTATTTTCAGGATAGTATTTCCTAGGTTAGTTTTAGGTTTTACCTTTAAATTTGAATTACATGGTCTTTATCAACAGCAAATTTACAAATGATGCAGAAACATTCTTCATATGGCGGTTTCATCTATTGACATTCAACAAAAACCAAGGACAGTATGAAATTATAGCTCTTTGTAGGAATGTCTACACCAGCAAACTAAGGTCATGTAGCCTGATATACTGTTTAGAAGATCTCAACTTATACAGGTATAGACAGAGCTTAAGGACTCTTGGGAAGGACAGTTAACAAGTTGACCCAGTGGAAATCACCAATGTGCACAGAGTAGGTTATCACCTCAGTTAATTGCTAGTGGAGAAAGATGACAGTAGGATTCTGAACAAAAGGTGTGTAGGTAGAGTGATTTTGACAGTAGAGGGAGGGAGATGGAAGGGCAGGCTGGAAGGGCTCAGGCTAAAGCAACGTACAGACTCATGATGATTCAACAACCATGTGTCTGGGAGGCCACAGAATTAGATTCGAATGGAGGTAAATTCTCACAGAGTATATTGTGCTTGTACAATGAGGCCTACCTTTGAGGCCCCAAATAAGAAACTGAAGAGACAATAAATAGCCCAGGTTTCAAAATGTTTGTATTTCCAAATGGAAGATATCTCCAACACCCAGATAAGCAGTGTTATTTATGATTCAAGCACTATTGGAAAATGTCAAGAAAACCGAATTTTATCTTTTATGGCTTACAAAAGTTATTTACTCTGGCTGTCTCAGAGAAAAGCCAGTGGCTAGATACTCCTCCAGGTAATAAGACCTTTTTACGTGTGTCCCTCCCCTATGAGAAAATATGCCCTTTGACTGATTACTTTGCCAATACAGTAAGCTCTTTAGATCTACAGGTTCTGTATCTGTGGATTCAACCAATCGAGGAGTGAAAATACTTGAAAACAAAAACAGAGCACAACAATAAAAACAATACAAATAAAAACAATATAATGTAACAACTTATATAGCATTTACATTCTATTAGGTATTATGAGTAGTCAACAGATGATTTAAAGTAAATAACAGGATGTGTGTATGTTATATGCAAATACTATGCCATTTTATATAAGAGATTTAAGCATCCATGGATTTTAGTATCCACAGGGGTCCTGGAACCAATCCTTCTTGAATACTGAAGGCCAGCTGTACAGTCCTCTACTTGGCTTCCAAGCTGTGAAAGTTTTTTTCAGGCTCCCCAAATCTCTAACTACAGCCTAAAATTCTGACTTTTTTAAAACATGGCACCTGAAATGGTTTGGCTCTGTGTCCCCACCCAAATCTCATCTCAAATTGTAATCCTCATGTGTCAAGGGAGGGACCTGGTGGGAGGTGATTGGATCATGGGGATGGTTTCCCTCATGCTGTTCTCATGACAGTGAGGGAGTTCTCATGAGAACTCATGGTTTTAAAAGTGTTTGGCAGTTCCCCTTCTCTCTTTCTCTCCTGACACCTTGTGAAGAAGGTGCTTGCTTCCCCTTTGCCTTCTGCCATGATGGTAAGTTTCCTGAGTCCTCCTCAGCCTTGTGAAACTGAGTCAATCAAACTTCTTTTTGTTTATAAATTACCCAGTCTCAGGTAGTATCTTTAGAGCAGTGTGAGAATGAACTAATACAACACAATTTGACCAAATCTGGGGATTATTCTCAGAATATCTGTGACTCTTTTATTCCCACAAAATCCATGAGCCTATATTAACATTTATTATTATTTTTAAATAATATTAAACTGTCATGGAAAGGGATGTGCAGGGCAGAGACAGTCAAGAGGGACTTTTCAAAGTGGCTATAATTTAGATGGGGATATCACGCAAAAATGCAAAAAAGTAGATGAGGATATGTCCTGAGCTGGAGGGCTGGGGGAGGATAATGCTGTTTATGTCAAAAAACAAACAAACACCCAAAGTATTTGTAGAGGGAAAATATAACACTAATAGGTTTCACAGGTCCCAAATAAGATGGACTATGAATCACGGAAAGGAATTTTGAGGCCATTGTTAACAGCCCAGTGTAGTCACTTGCAAATGAGAAAACTGAAGCCCAAGTACACAGTCATTTTTCTAAGGTCAGAAAGTGGCAGAGCTATGGTTAGAATCCAAACCTGTAGGATCCAAGGTCAGTGCCCTATGCTCACTATGCTGAAGAGCTGTGTGTGATGGAAGAGCTGTCTTGTTATCCTGAGAATTCATTGACTTTGAGGGGTCTGAAAAGCACAGGGAAGATAAGATATGTGTGAGAAATGTTCCCAAATCAATAGAAAAGTAGGGAAGAGAGTACATGTAGATTGCAAACTTGAAATTTCCTTCTGATGTCTTAATGAGCCCCTGAAAACCAGAGCTGCTGGAAAATATTGAGAATCCTCTAAGTTTTGGAGTTCTAACAGGCAGAGTAGGCTTGTGATGCACCAAAAAATGCCCAGTTCAGGCCAGGAAGGCATGCAGCCAGCAGGCCTGGTTGTTCAGATTTCAGAAAAAGGGCGAAGAGATTGATGGAATCCTGCAGAGGAAAAGAGGCTCCAGCATATGAGTAAGTTACACAGCTCAGCCTCTTCAGAGACATCACAAATCCACTGCGGTCACCACACTTTATTCTGTGGCTTTCCCATGGATTTAACTGACATTTAGCAATCCTTTTCCCAGAGTTCCATGGCATCTTTGTGTCACCTTGATTGGTGGACAGCTCCTATAGGAACCTAGGTCTCTATGACCATCTTCAGTGAAACTACAGTACTGTATTTCCTGGCTGGAAAGTGAGGAGTGGGGGAGTCTCACACAAAACACGTTCTCTCCTCTTTTCCTTACTGTCTTTGATTTTTGCAAAATGTAATGTCACAATGGCAGCCTAAGATGTCAGACTTCCATTGTTTGTTGGCCCCTCGAAGGGGTCTTAAAGTCTAGAACTGTTGAAAGTCCTTTGGGGTGGAGGTTAAGGTACAACAGCAGGTATCAGAGGGCCTATGACAAATGAGAATGGTGTCAAAAGAAACTGTTCAAATAAACAGTTGGATGCTTGGAAGTATAGCCTGAAGACCTCAGATCTTTCTCTCCCCTCTGTTATTCTTTCCCCCTCAAAACAGAAGATTAAGTTTGCTGTGAACATGAGCTGATGAAAAGAATTCAAATAGTGCTTTGAATAGGACCCCAGTCAGACCCACAGGAGAGCTACAAATTGCTTTTGGAGACACCAGTCTCCCTTTACAGAAAGTTAGCAGAAAGCCCACATATCTTCTTTCTATAAGGTACTAACTTGTAAATTAACCTTTAATGGTGTATAAATGATGTTCTGAAAGAACTGCTTATGCAGCTATATTTATGATCTAGAAAATTGCAAATATTTACAAGATTATAGGTGTTAATGGTCTGTCAAAAATGTTTGTATATTGTACATACATTAAACCCCAGTTTCAGACCACCCTGGTATAAAAGACCACCACTCTCTAGTCCCATATAGTGTTTCACTTTGAATCCATATATGCCAATCCCTATAATTAGCCTGCTCCCTAATATAGATCAAGTCCACTTTATAGGGAATTCTCTCTATAGCTTTCATTTAGTTTAAATCCAGTACCCAGGCCGCCTATGTAAACTGTTTGCTAAACGGCCCAGGATGGCCAATCGATCTTATGTCAGCAATGGCCTGTGAACTTGTTCGTCTTGTTTCTGAGTTGGCCCCACTGCAGGGTCTAAGTGCCCTTGTTTGATTGCTTTCCGGAAATAAAATTAAGCATATATGCATGCCTCTGTGACTCGGCCTCTTTGCTAATGTTTGGTCATTTGAGCACAAAGGTACATAAGCCACAGACATAATTCAGTTCCAAGAGCTGCTTAATGTTACAAAAGCACTTTAACTATTGTGCTTGACAATGGGAAAGGGCATCAGACAAAAGGGGAAGAAATCTTCTTTCTCCTGTAATTGTTACTCCTTTTGTGGTGCGTTTCTCTATCTTGCTGTGTTACTGCTCTGTGAGTGGGTATGGCAGGAAAAGAAGAAAAAAAGGTCACAGGTTGTTTTGAAATGGTTCTTCCATCCTCGTTTGTTATCTCATTTGCACATTTTCATTAATGTCAAACTGTTTCTATGGCTGTCTCAAGATGATCATTCTCTCGAGGCACTTGCTAGAGCTATGTCTGCTTCATACGAATTTATAGAGCAAACTTATTTTCAAATGCTACAAAAGAAACTGCCTTCCCACCTATTCTGATAAAAACATGCAGGAATACAGTTGTTGCTGAAAGTCTTCACTTGAAAAGGGTAACTTTTAAATTTTCATATAAATCTCCAAATAATTCCTCCAACCCTGCTTCCCCATCTCATCCTCAAAAACAGAGCAGGGAAATAATACAATCAATTTCCCCCTAATCCCTTTAACCAGCCTTGAAGACACACACTTAATTTTCTTGAAAATAAAAAAGGTGTTTGGGTGGCTGCGAGGGATTGAAACCACTGGAGTCACTGCAGAAGTCTTTAATGGAACAGGCCAAATGGCTTCAGTCTCCAAATAAGGAGCGGGATACCCCAGATGGAAGGAAGAGGCTGGTGACCGCCCTGAGGCATCAGAAACTCTGTTTTGGTGGTGGAGCCTTCAATCCTCTCCAGCTACTCTTCTAAGATGATTCTCAGAGGTACCAGGTCTTTCAACCTGCCTAGTATTTGGGCAAGATTTGTTACAATGATACCAGAATTTTTGGAGGGCTTAGACCTAGAGAATTCCATTGGAGCTATTCTGAAAATCTCTCCACCTTGAAATGTCTTTCAGATCCCTTAGGCTAATGATTCTCCATCTAGAATCATGTCCCCTGGGGACCCAGGCTGGGAGAAATGATCTTCTTTGAGATATCCCCAATATGTCTGTGATGGTTAATATTGAGTGTCAACTTGACTGGATTGAAGGATGCAAAGTATGGTTCCTGGGTGTGTCTGTGAGGGTGTTTCCAAAGAAGATTAACGTTTGAGTCAGTGGACTGGGAGAGACAGACTTATTCACAGGCCGGGTGGGCAACATCTAATCAGCTGCTAGCATGGCTACAATAAAAGCAGGCAGAAGAATGTGGAAGGACTAGACTGGCTAAGTCTCCAGCCTTCATCTTTCTCCTGTGCTGAGTGCTTCCTGCCCCTGAACATGCGACTCCAAGTTATTCAACTTGAGGACTTTTAGACCTTTGACCACAGATTGAAGGATGCACTGTTGGCTTCCCTACTTTTGAAGTTTTGAGACTCAGACGGCTTCCTCACTCCTCAGCTTGCAGATGGCCTATTGTGGGACTTCACCTTGTGATTGTGTGAGAAAATACTCCTTAATAAACTCCCCTTCATATATATGTCTATCCTATTAGTTCTGTCCCTCTAGAGAACCCTGACTAATGCAATGTCAGAAACACTCACTGGAGTTATAGAGCTGCCTGGATTCAACTCCAAAGGGGAACTAAAACACATTTTCTTTCTGTTAACTCAGATGCTAGCAACTCAATGTGTTCATGTTGGTTTTCTTACAATGGCAGTTTTTGATTAATAAAAAAATGAGAAAATTATTTCTTGGTAACAGCATCTGGTGTGTACACAATATTGTTTAAAATACGGTATCTGAGAGGAAAGGAAGATAATGAGGTCTGTGCAGGTGAAAAGTGGGGTGCCACTGGCTTAGGGGTTGGACTCTGCACAGGCTACTAAGCACCAGGTCACTGCTTTTTAATTTAGGTGCCAAAGGAAGAAGGCAAAAAGCAAACACAAGATGCAGAACCCATTTAGAGACAGATTCCGATCTCTGTTCAATTACCTTTTATGTTTATATAGGAGAACAAATGGCTGAACATCCTACTGTATTTGCATGCTCTCAAAAGAGGAGTAAGTTAGCTCTCTCTGTTATTTGGGAAGTAATCCTCTTTTGTGTAGAAAATGTGCATATTAAGATTAAGAAGCCACCCAGGCACTAGGCAGGTGAAATTGTTTGGACTTGGCTGTTTTCCAGTGTTGTTTAAGGGAGAGGTGACTGGAGCAATCACCCAAACAGCCATGCTTCCACTGTGCCTGGTGAGGCTGGCAGCGTCTGGGAGGGATTCATCAATTGTTTCAAACTATTTTTTTTTTAACATTATGGGTTTGGCAAAACCCCAGACATACTTTACCAAGTACTTTTCCCCTTCATTTTTAAATCCCATGTGTATTTCAAATGCAATCCGTATGTTACTGATTCATTTACACTTAACTCATCAAAAATGCTGGTTGGGCTGAATTAGTTGATGCCCAAGGAGAAATATGGTCTCCTTTTAAAGGAGATGTTAGAAACCTTGTCCCCACCCTACCCCTATTTGCCAAAGGCAGTAGTGCAAAGTGAATCAGCCCCCCCCCCCGGCCCCACCCCACCAGCACCACCACTGATTTTTAATAACATTAGAAAAGGCAATCCCAAGGAGCACTAAATTTGGGGAAATTCTTTATTCCACTCTCCCTCATTTAAAAATCTTGTGTATTTTAAGGGAAATCTAATCCATATGCCTCTGATTCATTTACACTTAAATCATTAAAATGTTGTTCTGAACAAGCCACTTGGTGAACAGAAATGAGTATGAGCTTTCTTTTATTATTTCTTCCAGCTCTTTTCTGCAAAACAGGAAGTCACATTGGGAAAGCTGAATATCCTCCAAAAGTTTAAATTTGGTATGATAATTCTTAGGCCACCATGGTTTAGATAAATCTATTTTTGCCTATCCTTGCATGGAACCCAGGGTAGCTCTCTGCTTGGAGGGCAGATGTATGCTTATAATTGCATGTAATCAACTAAATTGCATGTGTGAGTATGTTACTTCCTTTGAATAACTTGAACTCTGTGTGTGTGTGTGTATGTGTGTGTGTGTGTGTGTGTGTGTGTGTGTGTGTGTTTGGAGGTGGGGTGGGGGCGTGATAACGACTCTTTTGGATCCTGTATATACCTGGTAGAATGGGATTGAAAAAGAAACTACATGTTGAAAACAGAAGAGAATTTACTTGAAACTGTTTATATATTTGCCAAAAGCATTAATGGGAAACACATTAGATATAGTTTTTGTTAACTACAGAGTCACTGAACTAGTATCATCCAGCTGGCTGGCAAACTAGCAAACTTTTACAGTCTCCTTTTTCTCTATCCTCTGTGATGATAGATGCCAGTGAACTTCACTCTCTTTTTTTATCCTTTATATTTCCCTTTCCTGAATCCCATAGTAGCTTACGGTATAAATTCTACTGGGAACACCTCCCTAACCCAACCTTTTCATTTTACAGAGGAGGAAACAGAAGTCTAAGAGTTAGTGACAAAACAGGGACAATCCATAGAAAATTGGGCTTCTGAAGTCAAGTAGTTTCACCACTACTAGTACTTTCCAAAAATCAAATGCCTATATACAGATATTTGGCACATCACATACATTAATCTCTTCCAATCCTTAAAGCAGTCCTAATGTAGTAGCTATGGCTACTCTCCTAATTCAGATGTGGAAATGGTAATTTTAAGCAACGTTACAGAGGTTGTCAACAGAAGGGGCAGGATGAGCTCTCACATGATCTCCCACAGAGGTGCATAGCATGGGGATTAAAAAAGAGGACTGTGAAGCGTGTTTGAGTACTGGCTTCACCATTCAATAGTTGATGATTTTAGGCCTGTTACTTCACCTTTCTGCATCTTTGTTCCCTCAAAAATGGAGATAATTGTACCTATACGACAGACCTGTTGTGAAGATTACATAAGATACTCCATGTCACAGTGCCTAGATATAACAAGCACTCAACAAGTCATATGAACACTCTATATCTCTAATACTTTGGAAATTTGACCAGGGCAAAGGAAAACCTCTACCATTTTATTAATAAAGATGTCAGTTCTAGATTCTGTGGGCCAGTTAATTTGTATGTAACCTGAAGTATTGCCTCTCTACCAGCCCCTTATTCCAAATTCTGCCCAGTGGTAAACAGGCTCCAGGTGCACACGGCTCTGTGGCAGAAAGCACATGGTGCCACCATTTTCCCAGCGTGAAATCCAGCATCAAACCCTCACACCTTATGGAAATGTGAAAGCAAAACTGAGATAACTTAGAGGAGAAAACAGCATCAGAGCAACCATTTTAAAATATTGTCTTTATTTTCACATTGAGATCCTAGTGCTGTCTTTCAAATACAATTTTTAAGCCATAGTAGAAGGTGAACATTTCTAGTTTGGAGCATGGGTTATGAAATTCCTTAAAGTTCGCCTAACAGGTAAAGCCATCTGAAGCCCATTAAAATTGTGGAATGAAGATTTCATGGCAAATAAAAATACTATATCACTTTAATAAAATCATCATGTGCAAGTGAACATGGAAAGAAAAAGGAACTGAATTTGTAAGTTCTTATCCAGCTCTTCTTACTCTGGCTGGAACATTGTAAACGTCCAAGAGAAGAGCCTGTTAGTAGCCATGTCATCAATCTGCTGCAGAAGCTGGTGTTAGTGTCTAGATCTTTCTCATATTCTAAGTGGGGTAATGACAGTGAGTCTTCCAGAGCAGCATCTGAATAGGGACAGAGCAAGTAGCTGACAACGTGCTCTTGGAAGGTGCGGTGTTGGTGGGGTGGCGGGGGGTTGCAGAGAGGGAAGAAGACTTCCCCAGGTAAGAAACCAGCATGTTTCCCTTTTGGTTCCAAAATCTTCTCTTGGAGCTCCAAATATGACTTGAAGAAACCTATGGCAACCTGTTTTCTAGATCGAGGGTGACACACTCTTTAATAATAATTTCTCAAATTATCCAAAACTGATATATGGCTATGGCTGTTTCCACTGTGCTAAATACCTGGATGAAGGTTGTTCAGGGAGAATCTCCTGAACAGGCCCCATGTCCTCACTTCCTTGTAACTTGGAGGATCAGTGACTGTGAATAAATTGGCAATGGTTCTGAGAGGGCATTGTCCTGGGAGAGAAGCTAAGTGTAGTTGGAGAATGTTGAAAATGCTCCCACCACCGTATCATCTGGGTGTCTGCAGTGCCTGAGCCCATGAGAGTTGCCCTTTTTCCAGATGTATGAGCAAGACAGAGACTGTTAATGTTTAAGGGCCAGTGAATAACCAGTCGCATAGCACATCACATTAATGTGGCCCTACTGTTTGCAGTTCCATCTGCAGCCAAAGGCAAGGAACAGTGAATCCTATAGGTGCTTATGGGCTCAAGGATTCTAGGTTCTCTGATCATTAACTTAGCTCTCTAGTGTCAGCTTTTCTTAGTAAAGAAATGACATCTCTACTCCAAGTACCACTGCATTATCATCTTCATCACCATCACCACCATCATTGACACAAAAACAGAGTTTTTACTATACCAGATGCCAAACCAAGGACTTTAAACAACCATTTCATTAATCTACTATAACCCTTTGAAGTTGGTCCCATCACAATATTGCCATTTATAAATCAATAACGGACACAGATAAGTGAGTTAAGTTACTTGACTAAGGTCACCAAGATAGCAAATGATAGGTCTAAGACTTGACCTCAAAGCCTGTGATGTTACAGTTAGGCAATCCAGGTCTAATATGAATGAATCAATGAATGAGTAGACAAGTAATTATAAAAATCCATTTTAACTTGACTCACTTTAGTGACTCTCGATAATATTCATGGATAGTAGTATTTGGTAAGAGAGCTAGACTTAGGTTTGAATTCCAGATGAGTCACTTTCTAGATGTGTGGCCTTAGGCTGGTAATTATATATCCGAACTTAATTTTCTATCTGTAAAATGGAGGATATTAGCCACTCTGTAGATTAGTTATAAGTATTCTTATACATAACAGATAAAGGGCTTGTTTCATAGTTGGTCCTTAATGTGGGTTACATACTATTTTCTAACATTTTAAATATTTATTTTAATTAATAATTGCATGTGACCTAAAGCTATCATTCAGAAAAAGAAAACTGTCAGGTAGCAGTCTCATTTTCTGCCCCCTCACTTCGTACAATTATTATACCTTCAAAATCTGAGAGTCCTCTTCTTCTGTTCTTTACTCCATGTTTCACAAACCTAAATAATTCTTCACCATGAAAAAGCAAACTCCACACACCGCAGCCTCCTTTTATTAGGACAGACAACTAGACAAGAATAGGCTTTTGTCTGCCATGAGGAAAATGCCTGAGTTTTTAGAGACTAAAAGAAATATTACATTATTCTTACTCTGCAATTTGTAAATAATTATTTCCCTTCAAGCTCACAAACAAGGAATTAAAATAAATACTTTCCCATTTTCCAAAAAAATGGGTTGACTGGAGTTTTTGAAAATGTTTTCATTAATCTTTTCTAACTCCTACATGGCTATTCTCAGACTAACTCTTGCACAGATGATGTACATTGCTAGACAATTAAGGAAATCAGAATGGAAATGGCCACTCTTGGGGCAAGGTTCAGCTCATGATACATTCTTTCTTCATGAAAAATTACTATCTCTATATTTTATTTATTCATCAAAATTAAAATAGAGATAGGGTTTTGCCAGGTTGCCTAGGCTGGTCTTGAACTCCTGGACTCAAGCAATCCTCTTGCCTTGGCCTTCCAAAGTGCTGAGATTACAGTCATGAGCCACTGCATCCAGCCCCAAATTACTATCTCTAATGAGTTTAACCCAGTCTCTACTAAAAATACAAAAATTAGCTGGGCGTGGTGGCACCTGCCTGTAATCTCAGCTACCTGGAGGCTGAGGCAAGAGAATCCTTGAACCCAGGAGGTGGAGGTTGCAGTGAGCCAAGATCGTGCCACTGCACTCCAGCCTGGGTGACAGTGCGAGACTCTATCTCAAAAAAAAAATTCCTAATATTAGATTGTGGAGGCTTAACCAATAATGATAAAATGTAATCATAATACCCAAACATTTTAAACTTGATGGTCTTTAATGTCTAACATTTTAACAAGCATGTGTAAATGCGGTGCGATATATAATAGCCCAGTAAAAAGTTGACCCATTTACAAAGCATGATTGGATTACATTGCCAAACTGACCTTCTTGCTTTGTAAACAGGCCACATTTTCATAGGGTAACATATAGATTAAATTTCCATTAAAAATTAACCACTTCTAAATATATGCCATTAATTCTGACTTCTTTGTGGGGCCAAGGAAAAGATGGAAATACAGTATTTTCATTTTTCCAGTCTATTTCTCACAAAGAATATCCCTCCCATACTGTCTGAGTCTGAAGAGAGCAGTGATTATCTTTTGGGGGTGGAGGGCAAACCTCTGTGCTTAGGGGATTGTGTTGGCAGAGAGCAGGATAAACCCTACTCTTAGGTGTTTGGAGCTGTGTTACGCCTTAAAATAGGGAGGAACCTGAGAAAAGCTGAGACTTACTTTTTACTCTATCACCTCTGCACCTCAAGCCACCAATGTTCTTTCCACTATATTTGAGGGCCCCTGGTTCAAGGACTGTGGAGACACAACCACCAGTACCATCTCCTTCAAAACACCATCAACACAGGGCTGCATAAAAGAGAATTGCCTGAGAGGCGCAAGGCCGTGGTCAAGGCTGGTTTAGAATGGAGGAATTTCTTCCTTGGCTAGCTTTGTCCCCACCTTCAGTCCTTTCTTTAAGGGTTCATTGTCTCATTGCTCACTCTTTCACTCTTGGACCTTCTCTGACAGCAGCCATTTAAGCCTTAGTGTTCATGGATTTCAGAGGCCAGACTGGTCTGATCACGGGAGGAAGGATGTGCAGAAAGGAGTGAAAGAGCAGGGTTCTTTGTGTCTGAGGGGTTGCCATATATTTGCAGCTATGACTACAGAATTAGATTCCTCTGTCCCAGAGCATAGATCCTTCACTCCTTCATCAGTCTCCTTCCTCACTATCCCTTCTTCCCAGGGATCTGGGGCCCATGTTCACGGTATTCTCTCTTGATCTCTACTCTACCTCTGTCTTGTGAAAGTTTCATCCAAGAGGGGCTGAGGTCAATGCAACCTGGATGAAGGGCTTTTTCAAAGCTCCCCGGTGATTCTGAGTTCTCAACCAACTATGTGGTTGAGAAGCTTTGCCATGAATCAGAAATAAAGCAATCAGAAAGATGACCCTTGTTTCTTTCCAAGAACCAGCATGAATGCTAGAAAGATTAGACTGCTGGCAATGCCAGAGGAAAGCAGATGTGGAGAGAGAACCGAGGGAAAGGACATACTGGGACATCCTGGCTATGGAAAAGAAGCATAGTCATTCACATAAACTGGTGACCGTGGACAACTAACTGCCCTTAGACAATGAAAGGTACACACAGACAGTATCAACAGGGCAGCTTTGTTGTAACTTTCAATGCATAAAAACACTAACTGATTCATCTACACTTAGGCTCCCATTGGCCATGTAACTATCTCATTGTTATACTTTTAAAATTAGTAAAAACATTCACACCTTACACTCTCTTAGCACTGTAGTACTCCAGAATAGTATAAATCACCAATTACCTGGGATAATGGTGAGGATGGGGCAGATGGGGCGGAAGGATTGTTTTATTTGCCTTTGCTCCCTAAGCATTTTGTGATGCATGTTCTGGTGAAAGATTAATTTTCATAAAAGACTATCGGGGTCAGCATTAGAAAAATTTCAGCAATAATGAATGTCTGTTCTCCAGATTCTTGACAGAATATATGACCTTTATAACCTTGAACGTTTCATCTCACCATCCTTATTAAAAACGCAGTTTAAAGAGATAATAAATAGGGCTTCCACAGAAGATATGAAGATACATATATAAAAACCCAGAATACAATGTCTGGGCATACTCCAAGAGCCCAATCAAAGCAAATCCTTTATTATTGCTTTAGGCAATGTAGGTGTTATCCCAGATATCACCGAATGAAGCTGGGCCCTCAGTGAGCTGTACACCTAGACTCGTAAATTCTGTCCTTTCTTTGAGACACGGTCTTACTCTGTCGCCCAGGCTGGAGTGCAGTGGAGAGATCTTGGCTCACTGCAACCTCTGCCTCCTGGGTTCAAGTGATTATCTCATGCCCTGGCCTCCTGAATAGCTGGGATTATAGACACACGCCATCATGCCCTGCTAATTTTTGTATTTTTAGTAAAGATGGAATTTCACCATATTGGCCAGGTTGGTCTCAAACTCCTGACCTCAAGTGATCTGTTTACCTTGGCCTCCCAAAGTGCTGGGATTACAGACATGAGGCACTGTGCCTAGCCTGGCCTCTTGTCCCGATGTTTTCACTATCCAGTTAATTTGTATGTATCGTGAAGCACTGCCTCTCTACCAGCCCCTTATTCCAAATTCTGCCCAGTGGTACACAGGATCCAGGTGCACACAGCTCTGTGGCAGATGGAGGGCTTTTTCAAGGTGATCTCAGCTCTCTGCAACCTCTGCCTCCTGGGTTCAAGTGATTTTCATCCCCCAGCCTCCCTAGTAGCTGGAATTACAGGCATGTGCCACCATGCCTGGCTAATTTTTTGTGTTTTTAGTAGAGATAGAGGTTTTGCCATGTTTGTCAGGCTGGTCTCGAACTTCTGGCTTCCAGTGATCTGCCCACTTTGGCCTCCCAAAGCCCTGGGTTTATAGCCATGAACTACTGGGGTGGGCCTTCAGAAGCACTTTTTCTATGTGGTAGTTGAAACATTATTTGACACCGTTGCAAAGCTATGCATAGCTCTGATGTTAAAGGAGACCAATGAAAGAAATACTAAGTAGTACAATTTGGCTTTCTTTGGGAAAAAATGACCAATCTTTATTTTGTTGTTAACAAGATTATATCTGGCTCTGTGGTAAGCAATTTCAACTTGTTTCTGGAAAGAGGTGAGGTATAAATACATTCAATAAATAAAATGATGTGACAGGTTTAGCTTTCCCTCCAACTTTCCTGCATAGGAAAAATTGTCCAAATTGTTGAAATAAATTGTTGAAATAAAGTTTCAGATGATAATCAATGATAGTTATACTATTTAAATACACGGTCATACATAATGGTCTACTGTACTGAGAAGGGAAACCTTGGGCTGCACACCATATTTCCTAATCAATGGTTGGCTTGCTCAAGATAATTAACTCTTAAGGGTACCCTTTTCCCATCACTTAAGAAGAGCTGTGATATGATGTATAGATCTAGTTTGTGTGGCTTATTCCAACCAGATGCATTAAGAAAAAATACTCTGTGTGCAGAAATTGGTATTGATTTATTATTTTCAATGTTAATATCAAGTTCCCTCAGTTAATGATATAATAATTATGTTTTTATTTTTGGATAGGAACATGTCAATTGAAGAAAGATAAATTCTTGGCCAGTATGCCCTCACTTTCCCCTACTGTGCCTACGGCAGACATTACTAAACAACTCTGCCCTTCTTTTTCAATAGCTGCACTGTGGCTTCAGGATAATTTGAACCATAGTTTCAGTGGGTTGTAGTTCTCATGTAAGAGGAAACTTATTTGCCATGCATTTTGGAGCAGGCGAAATATAGGAGAGGAGGATCTTTGGAATGTTTTAAGTAGGTATATCTCAACACTGGATTCTAAATATAGAGTAAAACTGGGTTTTTTGAACTCCAAGTTTTAAAAGGAAATGGAGAAGGGGGTATTCTTGGGTTACTATTGTCTTTTGTGCTCCGTTTTTTAATGAGAAAATGGGCCTCTGTTTATACGGATATGCTGGGGGTGGTCGTGTCAAGGGGAGGCCAAGCAAGTGGGGCCCCAATGTCGTTACCTTTGTATCAGATGCGGTATAAACATGTACAGTAAGACCATTCCACAGAAGTTTGGGTTTTTTACTTGGAAATAATGCTAACAATGGTGCAGTAGAAAATCCAGAAACCCTGGAAACTGCCCTAGTGACTACATCTCCATAAGTGGCGTGGCACAGGTGGCTTTCCATGTGGGAAAACATGAAATCCTCTCCCAATTTACCTCCATATGAAAAGCCAACAGACCCACAGCACTGAACAATCTACCATTCCCCATTGATGTCTCACGACCACCACTTTTGTTTACCAGGGCCCTCTATGGGTCCACTTCTGAGATCTCCAGCCCAGTCCAGCATCCCTGCGACAATACATACTACTTTAATCACGGCGGCTTCGTAAGTCTGTCTATCCATGGCATGTTTGCCCAGCCTCTGTTCTTTTAAAAATTGTCTTGGCTATGCTAGGACTTTTGTTCTTCCAAACGGAGTTTAGAATCAGTTTGTCAGGTCCTATGAAGTCCTGTTGGGAGTTTGATTGGATTTCCTTTGAATTTACAGATGATAAGTTAATTGACATTTTTATAATTTTGAGACTTATAATCTGACCATTAATTTGGATTTAATTTTATGTCTTTCAACAGCATTCTCTTAGGAAAATCTCAAAGGTTAGGATGATCTTAGCTATAGGTAAATTACTTGCTGAACAATACCCCGAGCTGTTCTAACCAGACTGCAGGTGACCTGGAACTTTTCAGTTCTATTCTCTGCTGTTTCCACATGGGAGTGTTCTCCTCACCACCTCCCCTGTGTCCTTTGGTCCGAGTCACAGATTAAGTTTGATTGCTCACAATGTGAACTTACTGGATAATGGACCAGTAAGTTTTGGCTGTCTTCCCTTTTGTGGCTCACTTCCCTACTCTTTTACTCATGTTTCCTGGGATGGCCTCCTAATAAACCACATGTACTTTCATCCTTCCCCTAGGGTCTGCTTCTGGGGAAACCGTGACAAGTGTTAAATAGATTTCCAAACCAAATGTAATAAAATCTAATTCTCAGAGCCTAGAAGCAAAACCTCCATTAATGGTAATCTCTGGGTAGAGTCATTCCTGGGCAGAAGTTAGGCTTTGGGGTCTGGTAGATGCTTAAGTACCAGCTCCTCTACTCATACTACATGGCCTTGCTTCACCTCTGCCTTCCACTTACATGAAAATAGTAATGTAAAGCTCTTAATATTGTTCTGATCATTAAATGACGTGTAAAGTCTTACATTCATTCAACAAATATTTATCCAGGCATAACGTACATTAGGAACATAGTTAAGTAACTGGCACAGACTGTTGCACAATAAATGGAAACTATGGGATTGTGTACACTAATGAATGAGAGGCAGAACAAACTTTGGGGAACTTGTGACAACCACAGTATTTGGTAGTAGAGGGACACACATCTGCCAGAGAAGAGTCTGTTACCTCTTCTTCTCTCTGTAGGTGCATGCACCAAGGTTTCTCATAACTCTGTATCATGAGGTGAGCCTCTGAGGGCAGAGGCTGGGTTCCAGTACCCAGTGTATTAACTTGACCTTGTTAACTTCCCTAAGACCATCTGTGGGATGGTGATCATGACATCTACCTAAAGGATTATGGTGAAGAGTCAATGACATAACAGACCAAAAGTCCAGGCTCTAGCAATACTACTTCTCTTAATCTCCCTTCCTGAAGATCTCTTGGTTGTTGACTATGAAGTAAATTGCATCATTTTCTTCTGAAATGATAATGTATTGCATTCAAATGTTGTTTAGACAAATCTGATTGGAAGACACTGCTCTGTCAAATTCTTCTCCAGAATTAACAGTAGTTAAAGCAATATTGCTTTTTATACCTTTAATATAGGCAAAAAACAGGGCCCTGCTACCCACTGTCTAAGAACTTTTCTAGAATGAGGCTTTGAAGAAAACATGCCAAGGTCAAGTGAGAAGTCTGGGGAAATGTAACAATTTTATTTAGTTTTAATAAACAGCTTTAAGAAGATAAGTTAGTGTGGAAGAAAGAATGGGTTTTGGTCTCAGACTTGATTTCAATTCTAGTATTTCCATTTTTTAGTTACATGTGATCTTGGGCAAAATGATTCCTCTTTGACCTTTGATTTCTTCTATAAAATATAATCTTTATTTTTTGGTGTTATTAATAGGATTAAATCAGGTAATTAGGAAAAAATCACTGGTATAAAATACTCATTTTAATGCCTGGTAATAAATATTCAAAACAATAAATTTCTACTATGTAGCTACTCATATAACTCTGAAGTATTTACCTTAGTTTTGTTTGTTGATTTGTTTGTTTTTACCTAGGGTTGTTAGTCTAAGGCCTGAAATATCTGTGAAAAATCTGTGTCTTACTTCCAGCACATGTGGTGCTCAAGTTTTAAAGGTTTAACTTTCAAATTATCCACATTTTTGTATATTATACATTTAAATCTCTCAATTTCCTTTCCTGTGTCAAATTCAGACTTGTGCCTTAGCTTATCAAAGAACCACTTCAGGTTTTCCTTATGTGATGCTGCTTGCCAATCAGATTTCATGACAATGCCAATGTTTTCTGCAAAGCAGCATTTATTTGTCAATTATCTGAGTAGCTTATTGTATTTTCTCTTATTTTATAAAAATAAATGGAAAATGAAAAAAAAGGTAGATAGGATTCCAATAACAAGCACAGATTAAAGAAGGAAACCATTTTACATGTTGAAAGCAACAGATCTTTAACTTTGGCTCGATGTTCTTTTGATATAAGCTGGTTAACCGTGTTTTCTGGTAAAGAAAAATTAAACAGAACTCTAGCATAAGTAATTGATGTTTGAAGATTGTGCATAAAAGGCAAGATGTAACTGGGAATTTTATAATGCTTTTTCAGTTCTCTGAATAGAAACTCCCCTAGAACATGTATGACTAACCTTTAACATTCATGTACTAGATTGTAACATAATTGTTAGTTATGTATTATATACATCAAAGGAAAGGACCTGTGTTTTCTTAAAGTCGAATTGAAAGTGTGAAGTTTCTCTGTTTCTTTATAGAATTGTAACAGCTCACATGATATCACTGATGGAATCAGCCAAGTCAAAGTTCTGATTGGCAATTTCCCGTTTTGATTAATAAAGATGATAACATTTATTGTTAACTACCTATTTACTTAGTAGGCTAAGTTGTTCAAGGCATGTGCTTCAACAGGGAAAAAAAATTATAAAAGGAGTTTGTGCAGAAAATACTAAGAAAAGGCTAGAAACCAAATAGGTCCCACACACATAGCTTGAGCTAGAGTCATTACCTTAGTTACAAAAGTGGGTCAATGGCTAATAGTATAATGTATCTTTCTGGAACTTCATATCTTTGAACAGATTATTTTCTTTTTTTCACATAAGGGAAAAAAGCATATTATTTTCTGAAGAGACGAAGAGATAGAAGGTCTCGGTTCAACCCTCACTAAGCCTCTGTTCATGATACTACACTTGATCACAGCCAAAAGGCTGAGAAGTGATTGCTCATAATACTATGAATGAGTTAGGTTTGCTCCAAACAAGCAAATTAGGAAGAAGACCCCTGAGTAGCATATATCTCAAGTTATATTTCTGATGCTGTTTGGAATCACATTGCAACTCCTACTGACTCCTCTGATTGGAGGCAGTGGTGGTGCAGAACTACAGAAAGGAGCAACTCTGATTGCAGGTGCCTGTTTCAGGAAAAAGTATATATATGTGTCTATAAAGAGACACTATCTTCTAATAGGCAGGACCATTTTAACTTGATTCAGGGAAAGAGACCCATCTGCTTTGTTCTCTTTGACCTTTCGGTAGATTGATGCTACCTGCCTTTGTCTTCTTTTTTTAATACACTGTAACAAAGCTTGCCTATTAAAAGAATCCATAAAACATGACTTAGTGCTATAACAAAGCTACAAAAACCAGTTACCAGCAGGGCTCCTGCAGGTCTGTGTTGAAATATCAAAGTAGAATTCTCCAGTTTCCTTAGAAAAGTACTTTTCCCTTGATAGTGCCTCCTAGCTTCTACTTCTGTTTCATCTTCATTTTAATCATATAATTAAAAAAGACTAGAATGTTTCTCCTTTAAAACACTGGTAAATGAAATTGTATCCAGTTAAAACAGTATTACTTTAAGTGCTTGCTATCAGCTTTTAAAATGTTGCTGATGACATTTTAGAATTGCTATCAGCTCACAGTTCATGTGGGATTTAGGCTTTAAAGTTAGCATGTAAGGTGAAAATAATCAATTGTCAAAATTAGCAGTGAAATTTCATTAAATCACCCATAAAGTACACCATGGAACCATCTTTCAATAAGTCCAGCAGCAGTGTGGCAGAAAGGATCATTGGTGAGAATCAGATAAACTTTTCTTCTGTTGAAGTGCCATGATGTCAGAATGAACAAACAGGAAAAAACCCCTCTAAATACTAGAATCACTGTCTACTTGATGAGCCCTTTGCTCTATGAGAGTCATAAAAGGGCAGGGAATGAATTACCTGAGGAACCACAACTTCAGACCTTCCACTGACTCCTGTGCTTGGTGAAGGATCATTGTGTGGAAAGGCATGGAACATTTCTCACATTGTTTAGCTTTTTATATTTTCCAGAATGACATATAGTTACATTTGCCCATTGTGGAAATAGACTACTGAATATAAATAATTTTAAATACAAATAGGGTTTTTGGGGAGCTATATCCAGCAAATTTCAAGAGGCTATATACAAGCAAGCAATGTGTGATTCATATATTCAGTATTATTGAAAGCCTCTTCTGGGAAACACATACTGAAATTAGAAAAACCTTAATTACAAAGACTAAGGAAATATGTTGGAATTTGAATGGAACAAAAAATGGGCCATCTGAGTGATCCTTGTTTAAATTAAACTCTCCCAAACACAAAGCAGTGGCTTAAATTGTCTATTTTACTGAGGAGCAAACTGGGACAAGCTTCAGAGAGCCACAATGGGAATTCTAGGAAGGTTGGTCTTTACGCTCCATTCCCTGCTGGTACTCTTGTTAGTAAGAATAGCTTGAATTGCTCTGCTAAGGTCATCTGGACCCAGCAATGCTCGCTCCTTATCTGCTGGCTGTACAGCCTGTCTGGATTCATGAAATGATGCAGCATATAGTTTCAAGCACAAAAATAAAAAAAAACCATACAGATGAATGGTAATATCTCTCACTCATCCAGCTTTCTCATATCTTGGTATTGAGAAAATCCTTCTGAGCTGAGTAATTCCATTCTATCCTTTGGCTGCTGGACCTTCAGAGTTGAAGTGTGGGAAGTTCATGATGCAATAACTTTGAGTCATGGAGCCAGCTTATTCTGGGGATGTGATTTTGGATACCAGCACACAGGGAATGCGATGTCAAATCCTTCTGAGGAAATATTCCCTTAGAGCTACTCTGCTCTATCTTCACTTTACCTTTTCCACTGGAACATAAGCTCCTTAAGGGAATAGGCATTGTTCGTCTTTTTTATTGACTTCACCTGGCACAGTGTCTGGCAAATAGTACATGCTTGATAACATATTTTTAAAATTAATGTGTGGAAGTTTACAAAATATGAGTAGAGAAAGAAAGCTCATCACTCACACAGTATTTTACAGTCACCACTCCTTTTCTGCTACATGCCACATTCTGTGGATGCCACTCAGAACTTTCCTCCAAACAGCAGCCTATCTCTACCTTCCTGCTTTCCTAGTGACCACCTCCATTCCCCACCCTGATATTTCATGATGGTCTGTGGTTGAACTAGGGTCAACTTGCTTCTCCACCCCAGTACAATGAAGTTTCATTTAACTAAAAATGTCTTCAAAGGCCCAGAACTACAGAACATGATAATTATATAGATTTCAAATTTTAATTAAAAACCTGACATTCTTGAAACACTAATTAGTGTGTTTGGAGATTAAAACTTTAATTCCAGATTTAAAATGCATTCGTGTTTGTGTGTATGTATGTGTGTGTGTGTGTATACATAATTTGATAGATCACAAGTTAAACTGAAAAATAAGGAGATAAACAGGGGATGGGATGGGGATGGAGCTGAATCTCTTAGCCACCTGTGCTTCAGTCTGGAATGAGGACTAGAAAGGACTAGAATCGGGGAGGGCTAGGAGTTTAGCACCTGTAGGTTACTGCAAATTAAAAATGCTTCATATTAAGTAGACATCTGAAGATGGGCTTACTATTTGACACCAGGAGTTAATGTGGCTCTTCTTAGTTTGTCAAAGGAGACAGAAAAATGTCGCTGTCCTTGGGACTATTAAGTTGTGGCCCAGAAAGGCTGGGAACACTGGCTTTACCATACAAGCAGCAACTGAGCCAAACTATCACTAGCTTGGAGGGTTGGCTCTTGGATATTACCAATATCACCATGGAGCAGGAACATAATTCCCTATTAAAAGTATGGTTGGACTGGGAGTCTTGGGTGAGGCCCTCAGTAGGGGAAAAGCCCTTTAGATAAGGAGGATTAAGGAGAGTGAAATGGAAGGAGGAAGAGAAAGAGAGAAAAGTCTCAAAGAAAATTAGATACTCATAAAATTCCCAAAGCACAAAAAAATTCAATGCTAAATAAATGTAAAAAAGAATATAATGACACCCACAACAACAACAGGAAATTACAGACTATTCTCACAAGTGAACATAAATGAGAACAATTGAATGGAACATTTGCAAATTGTATGGCAATGTATTTTTAAAAGTACTACTAAGTAAAGTTTATGCCAAGAATGCAATAATAGTTTAACAGCAGAAAATCTATGAATATTTCACATGAAAAGATCAAAAGAACAAAACCGTAGCATCATCTCCATAGAGGCAGAAAAATATTTGATAAAATTAAGTACACAATCATAGTCTTTTTTTTTTTTTTAAGAAAAATCCTTGTAAACAAGGAAAGAGAAGACTTTTTCTTAATCTAATAGAAGTCATTTAACAAAAAACCATACAGCACATATTATTTATTCCTAACTGTGAAATTTTAAATAAATTATTATTAAAGTCAGAGACAAGTCAAGAATGGTTGTCATCATCCTGGTATTCAACATGAATTGAAGACCCAAGACAATGCAATAAAACCAACAAAATCAGAGGCTCAAGAATTAGAAAGCATGATACAAAATTATTCTTATTTGCAGAGTATATGATTGTAGACAATCTTTGAATAATCTATAGAGATACTATTAAAAAATTAGAGAGACTAGTAGTGTTGCTGGATGAAAAATCAAACATGAAAATCAACTGTATTCCTAGATAGCAAAAATAACTATTTTTAAAAAGTATGGAATAAAGGTGATTCACATAAAAAACTATACTAATAAATACATCAAAAGATGTTTGACTATTATGTAGAGTTCATAAAAAGTTTATAAAGAGATTGAATGTGTCATACAATATGTCATACCCATGGATGGAATAGTATAATATAAGAAAGATGCCCATTCTCCTGAATATAAATTCAATACAATTTCATCAAAATTCTTATAATGAATTTTGTCAAAATTGATAGACCAATCTTAAAAGTCACACAAGAAATTAAAAGACAGAGAAGATCTATCTAGATAATATTGAGGAAAAAGATCTAGGTACAGATTCTTGTCCTATCAGCTGCTAAAAATTATGGCAGTCTTACCTTACAGTTTCATTTTCTATGGTTTAAGTTACTGGTGGTCAAACATCATCCAAAAATATTAAATGAAAAATTCCAGAAATAAACAACTGGTAAGTTTTAAATGGTGCACCATTCTGAGTAGGGTGATAAAGTGTCATACCATCCCACTTTGTCCCAGTTGGACATGAATCTTCCCTCTGTCCAGCACATCCATGCTGAATATGCTACCTGCCCCTTAGACACTTAGTAGCCATCTTGGTTATAAAATTGATTGTCATGGCATCCGTGGTATTACAGTGCTTATATTTATAATCGTTATTTTACATAATAATGGCCCCAAAGTGCAAAAGTAGTAATCCTGGCATACTGTTTTAATTGTTCTATTTTATTAGTAATTATTATTAATCTCTTACTGTGCCTAAGTTATAAATTAAACTTTATCATAGGTATGTATGCACAGGAAAAGACATAGTATATATAGTATGGGTTTTGGTACTTTTCACAGTTTCAAGCATCCACTAGGGGTCTTGCAACTTACTGCTCATGGATAAGGAGAGATTGCTGTAATTTAATGCTACAGTATTTTAAGAGAATGTGCCTTGGTCAGAGAATGATCAACAGGCTATTTGAACAGAGTAGATTTCTTAGAAACAGATCCCGACATATGGAAAGCAAGTCCACGATAGAGACAGCATAGCAATTCCACGGGGAAATCATGGGCTATTTATTTATTTGTTATATCATGCTGGGTCAGTTGATTTTCCATAAGAAAAATATAAAGTTAGACCCCAACTTCAGAGCATACAAAATATAACTTTCTTTCTTTTCAAAACTTTTATTTTTTTATTATTTTTTATTTTTAGAACAGAGTCTCACTCTGTTGGTCAAGTTGGAGTGCAGTGGTGCAATCATAGCTCACTGCAAACTTGAACTCCTGGGCTCAAGCGATCCTCCTGCTTCATTCTCTGGAAAATATAACTTTTATATGGATAAAAAACACGAATATGAAAGCAAAACTAAAACTTTTGTAACAATATACAGAAGCATATTTTTACATCATCAAAGTAGGATATTAAAGTCTTAAATAAAAATCTTAAAAATATAGATTATGTTAGAATGTAAATGTATCTATAATTAAAATTATTCTACAAAAAGTTAAAAAAAGGACAATGACAGAGTTGGAAAAGATATTTGGATATAACATACAATAGATTAGTAAATGGAAGAGATAATTAACTTATATAAAACCATAAAATAGTAACTCATTAAAAATAGTAAAATATGTGAGTAAGCAATTCACAAAAATATGAACAAGAAATATGTTAAAAGATGCTTAATTTCACTAGAAATTAAGAATTGAAAACTGTATTAAGAATTCAGAATTGAAAACTGTAAAAGTGAGACACCATTTTAATCCCATCATATGGAAAAAATTTTTGAGATCTGAAAGTAACCCAAGTTGGCAAAGACTTGGGGAAACAGAAACGTACATGACCTGCTCACTGGGATGTAAACTGGCCAACCTTAGGAATGTATGTTGGTACTGGTAATATTAATGAGATATATATCTTATAATATCTGGTAATATCAATGAGACATATACCTTATAATCCAATCAG
The DNA here is from genome assembly GCA_963574635.1 of Cheracebus regulus. Taxonomy (NCBI): domain Eukaryota; kingdom Metazoa; phylum Chordata; class Mammalia; order Primates; family Pitheciidae; genus Cheracebus; species Cheracebus regulus. The sequence goes on from CAUYQU010064248.1 coordinate 24,041, forward strand.
TTTACATCTTGGTATCCTGGAGAAAATTCCGCCCAGGTGCATAAGGCTACAAGAATAATCACTGCAGTATTTTTTCATAGCAAAAATTGGCAACAACCTGTTTATCAATAGAATGAATGAATGAATAAATAAAAATAGCAATATATTCATGCAATGGAATACTATCTAGTGTTAAAATAGCAAATCATACTCACATGTCCATTTGGATAAATCTCAAAAACATAATGTTGACTGAACAACAACAACAAAAAACAGAATAGCACATATGGCTTGGTATCATTTATGAAACAATGATAGATGTTGCTCACTGATAGAGAAAAACAAGGATAAACACACAGGACTGTGATTTTTTGTTGGAGAATGATAGAGCAGAATCAGATCAGGAAAGGGGGCATATGAAGATTTAATTATATTTAAAATAATTTATTTATTTAAAAGCCATAAAAATATGAACCAAAAAGTGATGTGCTCAAATTAGTTAAATGTGAGTGACAAAACATGGGTACTCATTATATTACCTTCCTGTATGTCTGAAATATTTCATAACACTTTTCAGTGAAAGAGCCTATGAGTACTACAATAAAAATGTTAATCATTATGTTTTTCCATTCACAGCTCCCTAATGTGTAAGCTGTCCTTGCCCACAGTCCTTGATGTTCCTCTGATCCTATCCCTTCCCATAACTCTGTTGGAGTCACATCTAATGGACCCAGAAGGGTTTCAATCTGAGGAATCCCATTTGTATGCTGACCAGTAGCCTGTCAAGGAAAAAAGACTTGAACCATGTGAATTTTTTCTTTGGAGGCTAGAATCCACGTGGATTTCCTAAGTGGAAAGAGGAGCTACAATGTCCAATCCTTGATGCCTGTGGCTGCCATTTTGGGACATATGCAATCTGGAGAGTAAATGGATTGGCCTGGTCCACAGAGGTAGGTGATACCATGAGGACCCAGAGAGAAGGGAGCAACTCTGATTCCTTTTTAAAAATATGTATTTTAGCTTTTAAAAAGTTGATACATTTAAAAAGTTGTACACATTCATGGAATGAAAGTGGTATTTTGATACATGCATACAATGTTGTAATGATCAAATCAGGGTAACTGGGACATCCATCACCTCAAACACTTATCCTTATGTTGGGAACACTCCAGTTGTTAGCTTATGGCTGATCTGAACTATTGCATCATATTATTGTGAACCACCTTTCTCTACTTCACTATTGAACACTTGATCTTTTGCCTTCCATCTAACTGTATTTTTGCACCCATTAACCAACCTCTCTCCATTTCTTATGGAACTCTGCAGTTAGGTTACCGTAAGATCCAACTAAACTTTTTTTTTTTAATTTGTGGATTTCATTAAATATCTACATCTTACAATCCCTCCTCCCATTCTCTTTAACTTCTGATTCTTGGAGTCTAAACAATTGTTTAGAAAAGATTGAACAATGCAATATTTGAGTCATAATCAATACTAAAGATGAAAAGATTTTAACGGCAAGAATAGTAGAAACTGCCTGCTGAAGACTTAGGAGATTGTCTCTGATCTTTGACAAAACTCTAAAACAGATTTTAAAAAAAACTGCAACTTGAGAAAAAAATTAATATTCACAGATCAGATGGTGTAGGTATACAGCCTTATTTCTAGGCTCTTTGCTCTGTTCCATTGGTCAATGTGTCTGTTTTGGTGCCAGCACCATGCTATTTTGGTTACTGTGTCCCTGTATTATAGTTTGAAGTTGTGTAACATGATGACTCCAGCTTTGTTCTTTCTGCTTAGGATTGCTTTAGCTATTCAGACTCTTTTTCGATTTCATATGAATTTTGAAATTATTTTTTCTGATTCTGTGAAAAATGCCATTGGTAGTTAGCTAGGAATAGCATTGAATCTGTAAATCACTTTAGGTAGTATGGCCATTTTAATGATATTGATTCTTCCTATTGATGAGCATGGAATGTTTTTTTTGCAGCACTATTCAGAATAGTAAAGATATGGAATCAACCTAAATGCCCATGAATGACAGATTAGATAATGTGGTACATGCACACTGTAGAATACTATGTAATCATAAAAAAAGAATGAGATGATGTCTTTTGTGGGAACATGGATGGAGCCAGAGGTTATTATCCTTAGCAAACTAATGCAGGAACAGAAAACCAAAGACATCAGGTTCTCACTTGTTAGTATGAGCTAAAGGATGAGAACTCGGGGACACAAAGAGGGGAACAACAGATGCTGGGGCCTACTTGAGGGTGGAGGGTGGGAGGAGGGAGCGGATCAGAAAAACAACTGTTGAACACTAGGCTTAGTACCTGAGTGATTAAATAATCTGTACAACAAATTCCTGTGACATAACTCTACCTATATAACAAACCTTTGCATGTACCCATTAACCTAAAATACAAGCTAAAAAAACAAAAACCTCAAGGAAATAATTGCTAAAAATGTAATTTATTCCTAATTATTCCTAGTTAAAATGTAAATTTATTTCATTTTAAATCCCTAATTAAAATGTAATTTAAATTCCTAATTTAAACATAAAATTATTCCTAATAAAAACGTCATTTATTCCTAATTATTCCTAATTATTTTGCTGCATTTTAAATTACCTGTGCTTTTTAGTTTATTTGCATGTTTTGTATCCATATGGTGTGAATACCATATAAAGGTTTGTTACCACACATCTTCTTAATTATACATTTAGTGACATCATGTTGTAACTTGAAAATGGCCACGGCAAGAGCAGTTACACTATAGAAATTGGCAAATGCTATCAACCAGGTCTTGATTTATTGTTTTGTTGACTGTCTAGGTTTAAGAAAGTGATGAGAATATTGATAATGCAGATTAAACAAAAAGGAATGTTTTGTCTATAGCTGTCATATTGTGAATAACATGGAAATTTGAGGAAATATTCAACTATATTCAAAACTATTATCCAATTTAGCAAAGAAGTTCACATTATTGATGAAGAGTGGACCTGTGATGTATATATCTTGTTTGTTTTATTTTCGTCTTACTCATTTTTATACACACACACACACACACACACACAATCAACCATATTTTACATGGAAACTATATTCATTCATCAATCATAATTTTATTACACATCTATTATATCAGTAAAAGTCATAATATATATTGTATATTAGGCATATAATATACACGCACAGGCACACAGGCAAACATATACATCTTTTCACATGCCTCCTGGAAGGACCACATAAAATTATATAGGGAATGGAGTAGCTTTAGACAGAAAAGATTAGGCTAGTAATTTAGTAATTCTGGAAAAGTGGACATGATGAGGAGAGAAGAGGTAAATGAAAAAAAAAAAAAAAAGAACAAAACAGCCCAAGGTGAGATTTTGTTATACAAAGCAGAGAAAGAATGGTAAAATTTTTGAGTTGTTACTCAAAATGACAAATTTGGGTAAAGAAAATCTTGAGAATATTTTGCTGTGTAATGTAACATAATTCCCCTTTGAAGGAATTTAGTAAAACTTTACATTGTTGTCAACTTTTTAGATGTTTTTATTTTTCATTTTTGAATGTATGTCTGAGCTTAAATGGCCCATCAAGCAGTCAGTTATATTCAGATCACACTAGCATCATGATAATAAAATTATTAGTAAAAGTCAATATGAGTTTACTATGAACAAGTTATGCCAAAGTTGTTTTTTATTCCTCTTAGGATTGGGTGGTTATATTTGCATATATTGAAAATAATAACAAAGGCAACAACAATATAACTATTATTACTATTATTTTTATATTGCAGTATTTTTTCCTATATTCTTTACATGTAATTTGACCATGCATCTACATGTGTCACAAAAACTTTATGAGGCAGATATAAATAATTTATTATCACATCTTATTTGTCAGGAACAGACCCAGAGAGGTGATCTAATTTGTTCCAAAGCATATAACCAGTAAAGTCTAGCAAGATTAGAATTCAGGCTATCTAGCCCTTGAGGTGGTACTATTAGTTAACTCTATAATGCTACAAAATTGCCAAGCATTAGCAGTATAGTGTATTGTAAGTATTTATCTTAGTTTCTAAAGGGCACAGATATCAGTCTAAAGATAGGTCCCAGGTGTTGGAAAGTTACTTTGTATTTTATTCTGTTGATTTATTTAATATAAGCATTTACTGAGCATCTGGTTGTTTAAGAGAATATCACAGACATTTCAGGAGAGACAAAGATGAATAAAACATGGTTCCACCTCTGAGGGTGTTAACATTCAGATATTCACTGTCTTTATCAATCTCTTGAATGGACCTAAGAGGCAGAACAAACTGGCAAATGACTTAAAATAATTCAAATTGAGAAAACTCCTAATAGTTTTTACTTATATTCTGAAATTACTAGGTGTTGCAGGGATAAATGTATGTTGCATCCTATTCAAAACCAAGTGCAAAGATACATGACTGGAAAATCTGCTTCTGTAGCAGCTTTTGTATCTAGAGGTTTTAGATTAACGTCAGGACTAAAGTGTTGTTAAAATTTTTGATGTGCTCTTAGTTATTGTAATAAAACTCACACCAGAATGAGCATTTCTTTTTGTTTTTTTTCTAGAAACTCTCTACTGGTCAGCCATCTCAGCAGTATTCTTTTCAGTTCAGGCTGTAGCATTTTGAAAGGAGCACTGAAAAATGCAACTGGGATAAATTGATAAGGATAACTAAACCAAGTTATATGAAGAATGACTGAAGGAACTAGGATGTTTAGGCTGGACAAGGAAGACTCAGAGTATACGGGATCAGATTCCAAAATATTTGGAGGGTTGTCATGCGGGGAAGGAGTCAACTTCTGAGCTGCTGCAGAAGGTAAAACCAGCACAAATGACCCAAAGTCATAGGGAGGTTATCTCAGGTTAGCAAAAGAAAGTTTGAATGTTGAGCTATTAAAAAATAGATTATTAGGCTACCATGTGAGATAGAGGAGGGGCTTTGAGAGAAGATGTGAGAAAGACAGCTAGGGGTGGGCTGTTGAACCACATCATATTGAAAGCATCTTCCAAAATCAAAGTTCCATGATTTGTGGTTCCATAACAGAAGTAATTCCCTAAATGTTTAGCACACACATACAGTAAAATCTTTATTTTCCCGTAATACATGAAATTCGGGGGATTGTAATTAACATATGAGTAGCAATTACCTTTATATTCCTCATAGAAGCACAAGAAGCAGTGACATTTAGGTCATAACAAGAGAAGAAATATGTGGGCTTTGTGCATGGGAAGCTCACGAACGATGGGCATAAGCCCTGGGAATCCACTCCATGGGAAACAGAGGACTATTTTGATATAAAAAAGTGAACAGAGAAGGAATACAAGGTTAACACTGGATGCAACTTTAAATCCTTCAGCACAGTGCCTAGCAGCCATAAAAAAGCAAACAAAAGTCTGCAAACTCTTTCCAGAGGCGATGAATAGAAACCGCACAAATCACTCTCGCCTAGATAAACGCTGCAACCCTGTACTGCTTTGCTGGCCATAGACCTCCTCTGCAAAGAGCATTAAGCCATAGGGAAGGGAAAGAAAAGGCATCCAGAATGAGGGCAAAAAATTCTTGTGCATAGATCTTGAGCTAATTCACACAAACCAAGTTGATGTAATTGGCAAATGGATACTGAGATGGAATATTTAAAGAAAACCCCTCTAGAAGAGGCCAAGGAGCCAGTGAGAGACTGCTCTAGGCTTGTTGAATACAGGCAAAAAAGAAAGAAGACTGACATTGTAATCCAAATAAAGCTCCGTGGAGAGGCAAGAAGAATTAAGAGAACAGATCTTTACCCAGACAATGAAAACCCCAGCTAAAATCCTAGCTACACTATGTAATTTATTAAAAGTTGTTTCTTCCCCCATAACCAACCAGCTTCCACTAGTCCCTAGCGTTCTTTCTGACTTATTTCATTAACATTTCCTTCTTTTTCTGGAGGAGTCAGAGCCCCAGGGAATCTTTCTCTTCCCTCACCTCACCCCCACCAATGGGGCATTGAATGAGAGCCAGGGTGTCGTCTGTGAAAAGAGAAAATGCAAAACCACAAATTGCAGAAAATGGTTACTGCCAAAAAGCGAAAGGAACACACAATATCACCATGCCTCTTAAAAAGCAATTGCGCATTTTACAGGCCTCTGGCTAATTCAGGTTTGTTTGGCAACTTTCTCACCCATACCACCCAGAAGACAATTCTCTTCTACCAGAGGCAGTGGTCCTAAAGAACATGAGCAGTTGAAAAGAAACAAAAGAATGTGGGTGTAAGTCTTTACAGGGCACTGACCTGGCCCAATAGTGTTCTAGCGTTCTATTTTCTTGTATTGTGTAGTATTAATTTGAAGGCCCAAAGCTTGCCAAAGAATCCCAAGGACTCCCACTAAAACAAGGAGGATCTCCAATAATTTAATAAGATCATTGGTGATACAAAGCATTTTTAGATGGTAAACTTTTTCCAAAACATAATATTATGTGATTAACACAATAACCCTTTGAAGGGGTCAGGAGAAAATGTCTTCCTTCGTCTCCCCTTCCCCAAAAAGATACTTTGAAACTGTGGGGTTAAGTAACATACTCCAAATCACACTACTGAAGGGGTGAACTGGGACTTAGCCATTAGCCTTCTGATGTTTACTCCTGAGTTCCTTCCACAGCTCAGCCTTATTCCTCTATGGGGGCATATTTTCCTGACTTGGCTGAGGCTGATTCGTGGGTTGAGATTTTATGTGCTGCATACACATTTCCAGGACCTTTACTTGGAAAGTCTCCTGTCATTCACTATAGATCTAAGTCTTGTCTGAATGGAACATTGATTAGGTCATTTTCCGTTTGTATCGGTTGAATAATACAATCATCGTTAGGACAAAATGTCAACTCCAGAGGGGCTGATTCAATGTAGCTGCCAAAAGGAACCCAGGTCAAGATTGCCTGGTGATTTTAAAGCGTTTCCATGACTCCATGGGTCAGACCAACCTTTCCCCCATTGCTCAGAGATTACTTGGGTAGACCCATTTTGTCTAGATTGCGTATAATCCCAGTGCAAGCTTCCTCCTCAAAATATTTACTAATGAAATAGGTACTAAGCACTCTGTATGTTTCTGAGAAAAAAAAATGTGAAAAGAAAACAAACAATCACAAATTGAGACCTCTAAGGTAAAATAGCCACCACCTCACACCAGTTTTTTTTTTCTTTTTTTCCTGCAGTCTAGGAGATAAAGGGTGCTTTCAACTGAAATTTTGATAAAGAGATCCCAGGGTAATACGTGTGTGCTTAAATTTACATGTAATGACTTAAAATCCTGCCATAAAGTAGGCTTCATCAAATTTCACCATTAATATATGCCAACTATCTTTCAGTATTTAATATTAACTCATTTAAAATACTAGTATACCTAAATAGGCAGTAACAGTATGGTAAAGAGCTACTAAATATGAATATGCAAGAAAGTAAACATAGGCAATTTCCCCTGAACAGCATTCTGTGTTCAAAAGAAAGAATACAGTCAAAAGTTAACATTTGTACAAACAATATACTCATGATAGCATATGAAAAGGAGACTCCACAAAAAATCTAACATGACTTTCTTGGTAAAAGCTACTTAAAACATTCATAGCATGAAGGTGTCTTGATAATGCAATAAAGACTAATGCAAGATAATACAGAGATTGACATTTTTAAAAACTCCAATGAATGCATAATACATTGACATTAAATCTGAATGTTTTGAGTATGAATGTCTTTTGTGCTAATGCTTGAATATTTGCTGTATAGCAGTGGGATCAATTTATTCTAGAGAGCAAACAAAAAACCATCATCCAGGGAAATCAGGAAAAACTAAGCTTTTCCTGCAGTTCAGCTGAACACATAATCTTCTCAGAGACTGAATGATTCAAAAGAGAATTGATTAGAACATGTATAATGTATACAATTCAACTGCACTCTTTCGATTCTGATAGGTATAAAAATGTCTAATTAAATGCTTCAGTGACTGCTGAGATGCATTCTCTGCTGGAAATTCTATATGAATTAGAAGTTGAGAGTTGTTGTATACTCTAAGAGGGTACATGACTCAACCATCTACCTTATAGTTGATTACTCGCTTAGTGACAAGCAACTTACTACATTTTGAACTACTTTTGAATAGCTAAGGTCTTTATATTAAATCTAAATCTACCCCCTGCTTTTGGAAATTGGGTATTATTAAATTACTCCAGAGACACATGAAACATTCTCTTTTTTTGTTAAAATTATTCTTACCTTCATTTTATTAAAAAACAAAAAAAAATTCACCCTAATTCCAAAGACAAAACTCAGAACTCCCAGTTTGGATCTGCTATAATTTTATTTGGTCTTTCAAAATAGAGGTATTTTTTGGGTATAGATTAAGAATAAAGGAACATAATACACAGGAGATTAGTTCTGGAGAGAATACTGGTGTACAGAGTGGCCATAATGCAGTACACACAGGAAGGAATTATTAAGGTTACTAGCATGCTGTTAAATAAGAAACAGTCTGTGACTACACAGTGAGGAGCAACCGGAAAAGAGAAATAAATTAGTCATTTGAGAGAACTGAATATTTAAACATTTAGTGTCATGTGGTCATAATGTCTAAATGAATATTGCCTATTTTTTTACTCCTTACTTCTATCAAGCTTTTTAGATGCAATATTGTCACAATCACAATTAGTTTCAATCTGCTTCCGAAATGGTTTCTCAAATGCTGCATGGTGTTATACAAATCAATAGTATGAAATCTTATATTGGCTATGTGTACTGAGCCAGACTTTAAAAATGCAGCAATGTGAGATGGGAGCCTTAAAGATTAGGAGGCTTTAGGAATTACAGCTGAGAAGTAGATACCATTTCAAGTAGGAAATGTACTTACATTTTGCTGCAAGTGAAATGCCTGTCTTTAAAGAGTAGCCTCTGAAACAAAGAAAGAAAAAAATGAATGTTAAAAAATTGTACAGTGATCAATTCAAAATGAAAAAGAATTGCCTTTGAAGCCACTGACTGAGGAAAAAAACAAGACAGTGAGAGAGAATCCTAGCCTACAGATGAGTATATATTTATTGGGAGACTTTTCTTGGGGATACAGGAAGCAGTAGCCCACAAAGAAAAGATTTATGCTAGCTGCTGTATCTCATCACATGCTCTGCTCCCTGCTCTTGGACATCCTAGAATTTCAAGACTACTTGATGCTCACTTTGTCTCTTAGGTCCAATCTTGGAGAATGAAAACATAAGTCTGGTTGGCTAGTTCAATGGCTTAGATGCTCACCATTCTCTTGCTTCTGGTGCACACTGACATTGTACCTTGTTCTTGTTGGCCAAATTCTGACACATTGTTCCTTTAAATGAAACGTCTAAAGATTATGGTTTTCCCAATTCATACTTATTAGGATAAATGGACAGTTTTCTTTTCCAAGAAACAGAAAGCTTTTGTGGGAGATGCGAGGAGGGGGATTGAAACCAATGCCAAGTTTCTCTTTATTCAAGATGTCGGTGAAAGGGGAGGAACAATTAGACTGTGCCTACGCTTGGAAGGCCAATTGTGCAGGGAATTTGTTCAGTGTGGCAGCCCACCAGACAATTCAGCTTGCTTCTAAATCTATAATTTATTGGACCTATTGTGGTTATAGCAAAAGGGGTACTTTTTAGGGTAGTATGTTTAATAGGAAATGGCAGGAAAGTCCCTATGATTGATATGAACTATTTGCATTCAGAGATTCAAGTGATTCCAGATCATCTCTAAGATTAAGCACTCAAGTCATGGTATCCTCAGATCTACAGAAAGATCTTTCCACACCGCCCACATTGATCTGGATAGGTCAGATTAGTTACTTCAGTGGCCAATATTTTCTAAGCTCTGCCATTTCTTAATAATAGTGTGATTTGGGCAAATTGGTTCAATGCTCTGAGATTGATAAAAATAATAATAGTGGCTATTTCAAAGAATTGCTGTAAGGATCAAATAATATATATAAAATAGTTAGATAAAGTCCTCCTCATGTCAGTGTGAACCAGAAGCAGGAAAATGATGGAAGTCTTAGCCATTGAGCTAGCCAACCAGATGTATCATATTTCCTCTCTCCAGGACTCTCTCCACTACTACCTGGTATTGCTACTGTTGTTATTATTATTATCAGAAGGCCAAGTTGTAAAATCAAATTAAGAATATATGATAAATCCATGAAATGGGAGCTGAAAAGGTATCTACGGAGAGGGTCTTGCTTGGGTAAGATGTCTCCATTTACGGCAGTCAAAGCTGTACCCTTGTCCCAAATTTCTCTTCCAGATTATATTTCTCCAATTCTCATTCCTCCAACTACTCAATATCATTCAATCAACATCCTCCTCATTGGAAAATCCCTACGTGTATTAGCAAGCCACCTAATTCCTCATTTACTATCTGTGACGATGGTTAGGAGTGGGACTCATAGACTGACAAATTGTTAAATTATTAAATTTCTGGGCTCGTGAATAATACTGATAATTCCTCTTTTTACAGGTAAGAGGTTGATACATTTTTATTGGACCGAATTTCTTAGATGGATTCTATAGTTTGACCCAACAAGATCTCACACGTGTCACTAACTGGAACACTGTTCTGATCACAGTCTGACGTACATTTCCTCCCACCCCTTGCCCTGCCAAACAAAAAAAGTGCACTGAAAATTCTTCTGAAATTGTGTATCTTTCAGCTCATTTGAAGAACGTGTTGCTAGGAAACAAATTTGGAACATTCTCACCTACTGAGAAAAGTTTTTACTGCTGCCTCACAGAACGGGTTCTTCTCTGACCACAAAAGTATTAACAAAGAAAATTAACTGTCTATTACTTCATGGATTTACCAGACAAGAACTTTTCATTTGGGCAACATTTTCATAGCAATATCATTGATTACTTTGAAAACTATTCAGGGATTTCCTTAAGATTGCATTAAGTAGCTATTTAATTCAATGTTACTGATCATTTTTCTTGAGGTACAAAATAAATCAAGCCATTAAGCATACTGTGGCGGTGTGGATTTTCAGACCAGAGAGTTATATAAAAGCTCACCTCTGCTTTTTTAAAGTTTATTTCCACAATAGACAAAGAAAAACCTCCCTCTCTTAAGGGAGAAAGAGAGGACTTAAAATTATTCATTTCTTCATTGAATGCTTATTGAGTGTCTACTACGTGCAGGGCATTATGCTAGGTCCTAATAACATACCCCCTGCCCTCGTGATTAACCTCTGTCTGGTTGCAGAGACAAGTAGACACATCACAACAGAACACAAAATTACAACAGTGGTCAGTGAGGAGGGAAGGTGGAATTGGGTGATCAATCCAGATAGAAAGGTCAAGAAAGTCTCATTTGGGGAAGCACTGAAATAGCATCTGGTTAAAAAAAATCCATATTTCATAATAGTTACTAATATGGAGTGCTTAATGGATCAGGACCCTCCTAATGTTCTGATTCATTTATTCCTCATAACAACCCCAGGGAGATATTATTCTTACCCCAGAGTAGGACATGAGAAGGCAGATGAGGAGTTTGGAGCAGACCAAGCAAGGGAACATCACGGAGTGCAAGGCCCTGCCCAGGAAGAACCGGCTCATTTGAGGGACCAAGAGATGAAAACCACCATGTGTATTATTTGCATGTACTTTGGCAGAGTCCATTCTCCCCCACACAAGGGTCTTTAAGAGATCATGGATGGAGATCTTCTTATGTGGATCCTGGAAGACTTTAGTTAGGGAAGCCTAGTCTCTCTGCTCCCACCTCAGGGGAGATGTGAGGTACATCCTACCTCTGTCCTGTGCTCTGCCCACCCGACACCTGGTGAGCCCCCTCAGAAGATGTGCATGGCCAGCAGGTTACCCTCCTCAGCTCATGGTAGCACATATGCCTGATTCAGTAGCAAGATCCCTACAGAACAGACATTGTCCAAAGCCCTTGAATACCTTCTTTGGTCCCTTTGCTGGAATCCACTTTCATATGAACTGGGCTGAACACTGAGCATACATCTGTCTGTCCTCTCTTCTGAGAACATCTTATCTTTAAACCAAGCGCTCAACCAGGGGATTCTTCATACCACTTATTGATCTCAACTTCTCACCCTGGTTCTGGTGGTTGACCCCATCTGGTTGTCAACTGTAACCTACAATTGATACTCATTAGAAAATAAGACAACTTAGAAATTTCTGTGTGTTCTATGCTGATTAGGATATCTGACTTGAGTTGCCAGTTATTTAAAATGTTTACGGTTTGTAAAAAGTTACATCAATGCAAGTATAATTGTATAATGTAACCTATGGAGTAAAATTTCCTATATACCTATTCCTCTTTAGGATACACAATAAGCTAGTTCTATATGTTCAAGATTATGAATTTTTGTTGTTTTCTGTTTGTTTGTTTTTTGAGATGGAGTCTCACTCTGTGGCCAGGCTACAGTGCAGTGGCAAGGTGGCATGATCTCAGCTTACTGCAACCTCTGCCTCTTGGGTTCAAGGGATTCTCCTGCCTCAGCCTCCCGAGTAGCTAGGATACAGGCTCATGCCACAACACCCAGCTAATTTTTGTATTTTTAGTAGAGACGGGGTTTCACCATGTTGGCCAGGACAGTCTTGATCTCTTGACCATGTGATGTTCCCACCTTGGCCTCCCAAAGAGCTGGGATTACAGGATGAGTCACCGCGCCTGCCCCAAGACTATGAATTTTGAGATGAAGTGGCTACGGACGTCTTACTTTGAATTTTGCATTAATTCTATTTAATTTTAATTTTACTGATTTGCTTAATGCTATGGTAGTACTATGTATTCTGTATTCCACTTATTCTCAGGAGTATAGGTAACCACTTAAATTACCAGTTAAATTATCTGTGAAATTAAGAATGAAGGTTTTAAGACAGAATATGCCAATTATCGGATAATAATAATAATTCATCAATAGTGTATCTCCTCTTTGCTTTGATCAAGTGTTCTTTAAAAGCCAAGACTATGTGATGTAGCTATAGGAATGTGATGTTAAGAGTTCTAGGGCTCTGCCCACGGCCCCCACTTTGGGGGCAGAAGCAATATCAGAGGGCCAGGAGTTCAAGTCTTGATTCTTCCATCAATCTCCAGTGTAACTACTGGCCAGTTATTTAATCTCTCTAAGTCTCAAGGCCTTCATCTATAAAATAGAAATAAGAGTAGCACTGTACTTCTCCTAAGATTGTTGTGCTTATTGGTGCATAATACATATAAAGCATTTATAAGAAAGCTCGTCCAATCCAAGTGCTTACTATGTGACAGTTACGTTGCCTTCATTAAGTCCAAACTGAAAACTTACTGTACAATGAATTGTACCATCCATTGGATTAAATATCCTGTACTAGTTCCTTAAATGGTTATAATCGGGGGACATGACCTCCCAAACCTCTGTCTCTGACTATGGGTCCTAATTTGACCCACAATGAGCTCAACTTCAAAAAGTGATATCAGATTGCTTTTCATGGCTTCTAATAATTTTGCTTACAGTAACTTTTTAATCCCTTGTCCTCACTTGTATTTAAATAATTTTATAAACATTGCCAATGGCTTCTCTTATGGTATTGGCATTTTGCTGTTTTTACTCGGTGCCTTTGCTGAGGCCTTAGTGAACGCTGACTTAGCATGTTTATTTATAAATGACTGCTTGTGTCTTGATTTCTTCATAGCTTTTTAACAATGAAAAATATTTTTAATCTAAATAAGCAATTTTCATGATCATTTAGAAAATATATTTTAAAAACCTCACTCAAATGCAGTAACAGAACTCAGAACTCCACAGATTTATTTTGAAGCATACAAAGAAGTGAACACCTTGCCCAACACCCAGTTCCATTTTCCAGAAGTAATTCTATCAACGGCATGTGAGGGTATCCTTCTAAATTTTTTAATGCTTATGAAAGCATGCATATATAAATCTTTATCCACACACATGTATGTCATGAAAATTTTTACAACAAAAACAAGGTCATACTAGATAATTTTCTATAATATGCTTTTATTCTCTTAATGGTATTTTTGTGGACAAAGATTCCAAGTCAGCATATACAGATCTCCTTATTATTTTTAGTGGCTAAATAGGAATCCATTTATGAACATGCCCTAACCAATCCCATATTCATAGACATTCAGATTGTTAGTAATTTCTTGCAATTATAGTGGGCTTGTAATCAACAAGCATTTTGAACATTTGCTTTTAGACTGGTGGTCTTATACTGTAGAGTAGTTCTTAGAATTGCAAGTACTTTGTAATAGGGTAGATGCAGCTTAATATTAGATGGGTTGTGCAAATCACTCTTCAAGAAGGTTGAAACTATTCACCCTCTATCAACAATAACATGTATTCTCCATATGTATTTTTCACTTAGCATGGATAATTTCTATTTCTTTGAATTTTTCTTCTCTGTGTGCTGATCTTCCACCTGAACTTCAATATACCTCATTTAGTTTTCAGCAATGTTTTTGAGTTTCAAGAAGTGTCTTTTTCTCAGATCATTGCTTTGCAATAATTTCCCTAGCCTCCCTAGGAATTTGCGGTATTTTCTTGTCGTGTCCTTTTTCTTTTTTTTAAGACTACCTCACAGAGAGCCACCTGTTCTGACTGTGTTGTTCTTTCCTCCTTCAAACTACTAAGTCATCTTCAATGCCATGTGCATTTTTCTCTTCACTGTTACTTGTCTGCAAACATCCAGATCTTTCTGGCCCATTACAGGGAAATGAGTCCTCAGCACACATGCAGGCAGGCTTTGGGGGTCTCCTAAGTAGCAGTGGGTCTGCAAGTTGTGAGAGGCAAAGGAAGAATATTTTCCCAGTGAACAGGCTGATAGGTTAGGATCCCTCAACTGAGGATGTGGGGGAAGCCTCCAAGTTCTCAGTATCCTCTAGGCAAGTGCAGAGTGTGGCAGGTCTCTTCATGTTATACAGAAAGAGAGCCTTTTGGGCTCCTCTTCAGCTATACATCTAAAGCAAGCAGTCCTGCTGAGAGCAACCCCTAGGCCAGTGCTGCTTATACTTGAATGGGTCCACAGATCACCTGGGACCTTGCTAAAAAGCAAATTCTGATTTAGAAGGTCTGGGGTGGGGACTGGAATTCTGCATTTCTTACAAGTTTCCACATAGGGCAGTGGGCTCTATAGGGTGGGCCCCTTGGACTGAAGAGAAAAAGAGACTGTGTTCCCTGGGAGGCAGGTATCTTCCCAGGCTGCAGTGACCTCATCTTCCCCAACCCTGTAATGATGGTGTCCAGAAGCTGACCACTACTGGCTGAATCTGCCCACCACATCCAAAACCTGCAAGCCAGGGTGTCGGGAATTCCTTCTGTACTGCAAATAAAGGCAGACCAAGCTTCCCCCATCTGCAGACAACTGCGTTCAAAATAACTTCATCACCTCTGCAGGGAGCTAGGAGAATTTCTTCAGGTAAAGTTCATCCATGTTTCCAAACACTTCAAATTATATTTGGACTTCTGTATATCTTGATTGCTCTAAGCATATTTGAGTGTATTTCTGACCATTTAAAATTGTTCTTGGTATAGACTTATATCTGGCTATCACTGTACTTCTTTAAAAAACTATATTAATTTCTTGTACATCATATAAGCTTCTGTTTGACGCTAATCTTTATTGCCATTTAATTTTCCTTATATGTTCTCATAATTTGGTCACCTGTCATCTACTTCAGGCCTTTCATCAACAGGCCATATATACAAGCAGATGTATAAATGTGGTATATATTTACATTTTTGATATAGTTTGAATGTGTGCCCCGCCCAAATCTCATGTTTAAAAGTAATCTCCAGTGTTGCAGATGGAGCCTGGTAGGAGGTGACTGGTGGGACTGGATCATGGAAGTGGATTTCTCATGAATGGTTTAGTACCATCCCTTGGTACTGTCCTCATGATAGTGAGTTCTCATGAGATCAGGTCATTTAAAAGTGTGTGGCATCTTCATGCACTCTCTCTCTTGCTCCTGCTCTGGGCATGTGACATGCCTGCTTCCCCCTTCACCTTCTGCCATGATTCTAAGTTTACTTAAGTCTCTCCAGAAGCCAAGCAGATGCCAGCATCATGATCCTGTGCAGCCTGCAGAACCATAAGCCAATTAAACCTCTTTTCTTTATAAATTAACCAGTCTCAGATATTTCTCTCTCTCTCTCTCTCTCTCTCCCTTTCCCTCTCTCTTCCTTTCCTTTCTCTTCCCTTTCCGTCCTACCCTTCCCTTCTCCATCCTTCCTTTTCCTTCCTTCCTTCCTTCCTTCCTTCCTTCCTTCCTTCCTACCTTCCATCCAACCTAAAACACCCCCCCCACCCCACATCCAAAAAAATAAATAAAATAAAAAAAAACAAAACA
>CAUYQU010064249.1:0-26277 GCA_963574635.1 Cheracebus regulus
ACAGCAACCTCCGCCTCCTGGGCTCAAGCGATTCTCCTGCCTCAGCCTCCTGAGTATCTGGGACTACAGGCATGCATCACCACACCCAACTAATTTTTGTATTTTTAGTAGAAA
The DNA here is from genome assembly GCA_963574635.1 of Cheracebus regulus. NCBI lineage: Eukaryota > Metazoa > Chordata > Mammalia > Primates > Pitheciidae > Cheracebus > Cheracebus regulus. The sequence continues at coordinate 115 of CAUYQU010064249.1, forward strand.
CAGGGTTTCACCATGTTATCCAGGCTGATCTCGAACTCCTGACCTGGTGATCTGCCCACCTCGGCCTCCCCAAGTGCTGAGATTACAGGAGTGAGCCAATACGCCCAGCTGACATCCCATAATTTTGTTGAGATTTTTTTCTTTTCTGTTCTACTTTTTGAGCATTTCCTTACAAGAAAATGTTCCAAGTGCTCCAGGCTCATCTAGTATTTTCTCTGCCCAGCCCTAGAATCAGACATTTCTCCAAAGAACCTTGGTTTTCTTTCCTTTTATTAAAGAGTGATATTAGAAACCAAGATCTTAACACTGGATATGCTCATTACTTGTGAAGTGTCATTACTCCTATATCCTCCAAGAAGACAGACCTAAAAAATATATATATTTAGATTTAGTTTTTAATACACACACACACACACACACATAAATATTCTGAGATTCCCATGATCCAAAAAAGATAACATAATTTATTGTACATATATACTTACAAATCAATTCTACTTCACCTTTTTAGGGTCATGGAGCTCTAATAAAATTTTGAACAATATTTTCAATAGTTTTGAAAATTATAAACAAAATTATAGGTTTTTCATTATATCTTAAATAAATGTTGATTCACTGTCTATTATCTACTAAAGAAATTTGAAAACATACATTTCCTGTTGGATTTTTGTCATCTCATAGTGTGTTTTCACTCTTTCATATACAAACTAGATAATATTCAAAATTTCTAAAGTATTATACAATCCTTCTTTATGCAAGGTATAGGTTTAAAGAGAAACACAGTAAGCTAAATGCTTATTAAGATAAGGTTTTTAAAGAAGTGACAATCAGGAATCCAGAGAGAAAACATAAGATGCGTCTTACTGCTCTTAACTCCCATCCTAAAGTTTTAGTTGGAAATGAATTCTCAGAGCTTAACTGTATCGAACTTTGAAATAAAGAAATATTCAAAAGATAAGCACAAAAGGTAAAATATCTTCTATTTTAGATTATAAACTTTTCATATATTCTAATATAATTTCTCTGTACATACACATATTTTGCATAAATTCATTCTATAGCTTCATGACACACTACTAATAGGTTCAATTTAAAAGGCTAACCGGCGTCTGTACACCCAGGGTATACCTGATTAGTATGCTACAACAGAAAGAAAGGGTTGGTTGGCCATAAATCATTCTTTGTATGAAGGGTACCCAAACAGTTTCAGTTCATTAAGTGGTAACCTTGGCTTGTTCTGCAAGGACACACCTAGAGAGCTGACAGGACTAGGACTATATTCTGTGCCCTAATTTGGAGGACAGGTTGATTGAGGATTGGTTTAGACTGGATAAGGGGTATTCGACAGTCACTTTGTCCACTTAGCAATTTGGATTTAGAGAATTATGAGTCTTTTAGATATTTACACAGCCTTTCCTATAACCAAGACTTTCATTGGCTCCATCATGCCTATGTACCCATTTTGGATTCTGAACAAAATCTGGTGATATAAGGAACAATGTAGAGTATGGAATTTATCCTGAGAATGGTGGCTGCTACATCCAATTCCCACTTACAAGCATAATGCAATTCTGGAAGAGTATCAAGTATTCAGTATTAGCATTGCCAATGGTAAAAATTGTGGTGACAGCCCAGTGGTGGCAATAGCATCTCCTATTTAAATTTGACTTTCTCAAATTGTGAGTCTACCATCTTGATCAGCAGATTTGGTTGAGAGAGAAAAGCTATTTATAAATCCTAACTGCTTCATTTTATTTTCTTTTTTTCAACATTCAGTTAAGAGTGGAACTAACTGTTCCATAAATATCAAGAAATTAGCTCTTTAGATTTTTCCCATTAATAAAGATTTTTCAAACTGGGATACTTTTAGGGTAAAAGAGAAATTTTTTTAAAATTACCCTGTGCAAATAGGTGTAAATCAGGAATGCTGGAACAAATGAGGACACAGAGTGTCCCAGAACATAAAAGAAGATAGGAAGATATTCCATCCAATAGAACAAAGAAGTGAAAAGAGTTCTGTGCCTGAGGGACGAGATGCCTGAGGGACCAGATACAATAGATCAGATGTGAGTCCTAGTTTACCTACCAAGTGAAAAATGCAAATGGGGCCAGTTGGAAATTAAGGGTGAATAAAGCCAGATAGTCTAGGGACACTCCAGGAATATAAGTACACTTGCTCGTAGGTTTCCAGGGAATAGCCTAGGAAAATTGACAACCCCTAAAAGAGTCATATTTTACACTGTGCTAGAAAAACATACTACTCTTCATGTGGTGTTGAAATTTGGCTGAAAAAGGTGATCTGTGTAGATGGACCCTAACTGGTTTCCAAATTGCTCATGGCTTATATTTGCAGTACAGAGAAATCAGAAGCCTCAACTACCTCAGTGGGGTACATAGAAATGTTAATATTTGATGTACTAGAGCAGAAAAAAAAAAACTAGGGTTAGGATAATGAGGCCACAGATATGAAGGAGCTCACAGATATTGTGACAGAGGCCATGGATTTAGTAAGGTGTGGTTCCTACCCAGGAATCATCCAGGAGCTACCCAGAACTATCCAGGAACCATGTACCTGGATACCACCAACCTAATCAAACCAGCACAGTACACTGGAGAGTGAAATAGCCTGAAGACTTCAAGTTGTATGGATAGATAAGTAACTTTTTTACTAGGAACCATCAGGGGAAGAATAAAAAGAGAATGCCATTTGTAGGAAGAAAATTAGCACTAATAACTATGTTTTAGCTAAACATTCAGTTAATATAATTTTCAAACACCCTGTGTTAAACCCAAAGAGACTGGTATAAATCATAAAGATTGTGATAGTCTTTAGTATGCAGGTTATCTTTTATTTTGTCTTCAGCAGGAGTAGGAGTTCAAAGACAAAATAAAATCAGTTGCAGATATAATAAGGATATAGTTCTTTGCACATCTGAACAGTAGTGTGCAAAATTCAACTCTAACTCATAGATAAAATGATTTTGACTTTTTAAACATGTTTTAATCTTACACATTTATCAATCTTAAGACAAATAATTTATCCCTATATAATGAGTGAGAAAATAGACATATTTAAATAACTTGAATCCTCACTTGGCTGTTTACAGCACAACTGGATTTCACACCAGCCATTCCCAATCCTTAGCTCTTTCCACTAAACCATCAAGGAGCACCTTGAAACACAAATATTGTACATGGTATATGGGAGATGAGCATAAGACCAGGAGGACTAAAGAGAGTAAGATGGGTGCAAAAGTTTAAGCTTGGCCTGTCTGGAATAAGAAATAGGAAAAGAGATCTCAATCTAGCTCCTAATACCTCAGGATATAGAATAAAGCCTCTTGTTGGGAAACTGGGGAAGACAGATTAGATTAAAAGCAATGGTATGAAATTCTGGAGGTTTGATTATAATGCCATAAAAATTTAAATTACTGTTAAACTAATTTGTATTAATCCATTCTCACACTACTATGAATAAATACACAAGACTGGGTATTTTATAAAGAAAAGATGTTTAATTGGCTCACAGTTCCACAGGGCTGGGAAGTCCTCAGGAAATATACAATCATGGCAGAAGGCACCTCTTCACAGGGCAGCAGGAGAGAGAAGGAGTGCAAGCAGGAGAAATGCGAGACACTTACAAAACCATCAGATCTCATGATACTCACTCATTATCACGAGAACAGCATGGGGGAAACTACCCCCATGATTCAGTTACCTCCACCTGGTTCCACCCTTGGAGGGGATTATTACAATTCAAAGTGAGATTTGGATGGGAACACAGCCAAACCATATCATCATTGTATTCAGTATTACTTATAATTCAAACATTCAAAACACAAAATTAAATTCAAGCACATAGGGCATTGAGAGAATGATGTTGTGCATTTTTGTAGCTAAGAATTTTACACAAAAGACAAAATTAACTTGATTAAAACATGTCTTAACAATAAAATTATCCAAAAAAGACTATTATCATCATGCAAGCTTTTGTAGCTTCTGAAAGTTTGGCCAAAAATGAAAATCTCCAGAAAACAATAATAGAATGTTAAGCATAGTTGCGGTTTTACATTTTCTAATAAACTGATAAATGGTTTTAATGTGGCATATAAACATTTTGTTTATTTTTCTTAAATTTTATGCCAAAGGTATCTTACCCACTACCCTAGGCCTAGGCTTATAGAGAAACCCTAAAAGGATGTCACCCATTAGCAAAAATGACCAAAAACTTGAGTCAGTACCTAAGCATGTCAAATAATCATTTGGGAGAAAACTGAAGGGAGTTTTTATTTATTAAAATATCTCATATAAGTTTCACAGCAATCTTAAAAGGTAGGTCTTTGGTCTTTGTAGCTACATGTTATATATGACAAATCTGAGCTCCAATTTGTTTAAATAACTTTCCTAAGATTAATTTTTATAGCTGTCAAAGCTGGCATTTACACCTAAATTTGACCACAATGGCTAAGTTGTTTCTTCTAACTACAATTTAATAATTGTCTATAAATTTGTCTCAATTAAATGACATTTAATTTTTTTTTGTGACAGTGTCTCACTCTGTTGCCCAGGCTAGAATGCATGGAGTGGTATGGGGCCACCTCGGCTCACTGCAACCTCCACCTCCTGGGTTCAAACTATTCTCGTGCCTTAACCTCCTGAGTAGCTGGGATTACAGGCATGTGCCACTACACCTGGCTAATTTTTTTTGTATTTTTAGTAGAGACAGGGTTTTGCCATATTGGCCAGACTAATCTCAAACTCCTGACCTCAAGTGATCCACCTCCCTTGGTATCCCAAAGTGCTGGGATTACAGGCATGAGCCACCACCCCTGGCCTAATTTTATAATAATGTTTATAGGTAGTGAAATGGAGAAATACTTTTTCTGAATGTTTCTAAATGATCTCTTTTACATGAAAATTGGTTTAAAATGTTTTAAAATTAATCACAGAAACAAAACCAGTATTTCTGCTTGTATTACTAAAAAACTGATTAAAAGATCATTTTAAGGCAGCTTTGACTGTATCTTTACCTGCCCAACTGCTCTGTCTCTTTCCAAGGAGGTCAGCATTTTTTCCTTTAGTAAAGTACGTTGCTTCTCATATAATACCCTTAGAGTTGGTTCATAAGATGCATAATGTAACTTCAACCTATAAAAAATAAAAAGTCAATAGCATCTTAAGGGGTAATTGAGTTAAATTAGTGATTTCCATCTAACAGTGAAACTATTTTCTTTTTTTTGCTGTGAAATAAAAATGAATAGCCATTTAAAGGTTAACACACTACAGTGAAGAAGCACAAAAAGCATGCAACTTCACTGCAACTTGAGGGTGGAGGGTGCAGAGAGAGAGCAAATCACATGTCTTAACTAGTTCTCTATTTCCTTGCTGTGTCCAAGTATGTACTCAGAAGACTGATGCTACCAGTGGAATTTTTTAACATGCAATTTCTTTTGTCAATTTGGAAATAACTGTCAGAAAGACAAGGGCCACAAATAATGGATGATTAAACATGGAGTGTCATTCACATCAAAATAAAGGATAGTCTTCAAAACAAGTTTGGCTATCTTATATTTTAAAAATTAAGTATAAAAATATTTTTATATCTAAACAGAAATAATTCAACCTAGTATATAATACAAATACCTTTAAAAATCTGTTTTATTTGAAAATGACCCCAAAACATTTTTATTAAAGTATAATTTACATGGATAAAATACATAGATCTTAAGTATTATAGTTCAGAGTTTTGAGAAATGCACACCCAAATAGAACACATTGTCAAAATATGAAGCATGTCTAACATCACAGAACATCCTAGAACTTCATTTACTTGGTATCATATAACATGTTCTCTTTTTTTAACTAGTTTATTTCACTCAGCATAATGTTTCTTTAGATTATTCCATATCACTTTACATAGCAATGCTTTACTCCTTTTTACTATGAGTAGTATTCCCTTGTATGTATGTATATATTCCATTGTGTTTATTGTATATTTGGCTGATGAAAGCTTGAGTGGAATTTAATTTGGGCTATCATGAATAAGGCCTCTTTAAACATTTTATGTAAGTCATATAAGATTTTCTTTGGTCATATATCTTCATTTATTTTAGATAAGTACCCAGGAGTTTAATTGTCAGGTTGTAATTTATACTTTCAACAACCCTATATGACAGTCCTGGTTACTCCACATTCTTGTCAACCTCTGGTGATGATCAGTCTAATGAGAGTTTATTAATTTCATTATCAAATTTGTCAGTTTTATTATATTTACCATTAACCAACATCTGACTTTGTTGATTTTTTTTGTTTGCCCATTTTTTTTTGATTTCAGCTCTTATTTTTCATTTCTTCCTGTTTCTTGCTATGTAACTTGTTCTTTTTAAGCTTCTAAGGTGGCATTAGTTTTAAAACTTTCTTTTCTAAAATAAGCATTTAAAGCCATCAATTTCAATTTAAGCTGCATTGGCTGCATTTCAATATGCTGCGTTTTTAATCATTCAGTTCAAAATATTCTCTAATTTCCTTCTTTGCCTCATGGATTATTTAAATTATCCTACTTAGTTTCAAAATATTTTAGAAACTCCCTGAGATTTGAAAAAATTGATTTCTAACTTAATTTGCTTGTGGTTAGAAAACATTCTTTGTATAACATCAATCCTTTGAAATGTATAGAGACTGGTTTTAGGGCTCAGTACGTAATCTATTTTGGTGACAATTCCATGTGCACTGAGAAGTTCAAAGTAGAAGTCAAGAAACATTAACTATGTTCAATTGATTGACAGTATTCTTCTACACAACCTCTGTCATCTCTTTTGCTCAGAGCTTCCCAGGTGCTGTTTTCCTGCTAGGATTTGTGTTTTCTCATCCTATACTTCCACAAGTTATGTGGCCAAAGACTGAAGAGAACCATTACAGATATTTCTTAAGCTACATTTCATGTACCTCCTTCCTTCCTGTGTACACCATGCTGCAAGTTCCAGCTAGCTCTGTAGCCCTGAACTCTGATCTTGGCCTCCTCAGCTCCGAAAACCACCATGCTCTGCTTGGGTTATATCTGGTCCCCTCTGTTAGAATCAGAGTCTATAGGGGCCAGGAAATAAGTAGGGTCCTGGCTCACAGCATTTTTGGTCCATGTACCCACCCAGTGATCAATTCCAGTGTTCCTGAGTAAATAATTTGAATTGATATACTTGGCAATTGGAATAAGCTAGTAGAATGGGGAAGGTTACCCCCAGCCTCTTCATGGATGTCAAATACACCTATGAATACTTCATATACTTTCTGAGTGTTAAAATCCTTAGTATAACTAAGGACATTTCTATGTTTCTTTTCAATTTTATCAGGTTTTGCTTCATGTATTTTGAAGCTCTTATATTAGAGTAATGCATATTTAATATTATGTGTTCCAGGTAAACTGACTCTTTTTATTATATGAAATATCCCTTTCATTTTCTCTGGTTCTCAGGATGCCCCTGAGAATGTTTTTCTGCAGCCCTATGGGCTTACAGAGGGGGTCCCCATTTCCTAGAAAGAAGTAGTACTTCAGCTGTGCTGCAAAATGGTGAAAAGCCCTCTTCCCCACAAAGTAACAAGTAACAGATGCTACCCTCTCCCTCAATGGAGGTGTCCCTACCTCCTCTCCTTAGTACCAAACTGATGGTGTGATCAGGGAGGAAAGAGACTATACATCTAAACAGCTGCAAGAAATAGCATGTACTGGCAGGAACTGGGAAAGTATCCCTCAAGACTAGATTTTGAGGTGGTTGATAAAGGGGGCTGGAATGCAAGACTAGATAAACAATAATTCCTTGACCTCAACACAATGGATTTAACATTATAGTAGGAACTCTAGCAAATAAGGTAAATTCACTTTCAAGGTGGTCCTTAGAAACCTGGAAAGATAGCCAACACTGCTAAGTGGAGATGCTGGAGCTACCCTGGCAGACAGTAGAGGAAGCACTCCGTAACACCATAGCAATTATATCCTGTTATAAATAGCCTCAATTTTTCTGCAAATTACCCCTGGCTATTTAGTTGCATGCTACATACTGGGGGAAGATATTTTAAGAAGTTGTCATTCAAATTCAGAAACCTAAAGCAGAATCATGACTCCTCTGTAAGCATGGGAGTCTATAGCGGCCAGGAAATAAGTAGAGTCCTGGCTAATGTCTGGCTCACAGCATATTTGGTCCATGTAAGCACTCAGTGATCAATTCCAGTGTTCCTGAGTAAATAATCTGAATTTCTATATTTAGCAATTGTAATAAGCTAGCAGAATGGGGAAGATTATCCTCAGCCTCTTCTTGGATTTCAAATACACCTATAATGAACTATCTAATATTGTCCCAGAGGTTCTATTTATGTTTTGTTAGTCTTTTTTCTGAGTCCCTACTCATTTCTTTTCAGCTTTTTTCTCTTTGTGCACCAGTTTGATTATTTTCTAACTTCCTGTCTTCATGTTCATTGATCTTTCCATTGGCAATGTCCAATCTTCTAAATCCTATTAGTAAATTTTTCATTACGCGTATTATTTTTTCAGTTCTCAAATTTCAGTTTAATTCTTTGTTTATCACTCCTTACAGTCATCATTTTCTTTAAAACGCTAAGTGTTTCATAATAACTGTTTTAAACTCTCTGTCTGCTAATTGTGTAACTCTGTTTTCTTTGTGACTGTTTCTGCTTTTTCCTGATTATAGGTCATGTCTTCCTGCTTCTAGATATATCTATATCTATAGATAGATCTATACATATAAACTTTATTTATTTATTAATGTTGAACATACACTTGTCTGAATTTTGTTTTCTTCCTTTAAAGAGTTATTTTCTGACAGTTAATTTCCTAGTGAATCAGCTTGAGTTTTTCAAAGCTTACTGTTAAGCTTTTTGGAGAAAAAGTCTAAAGCAACACTTTCTCATATATTTTGTACAATTTTGTAGTTCCTTAAATTTGGAGAGTGAGTCCAGTACTAGTTGGAGAGCTAATTCTGTACTGTTTACAATGACATAGCCCAAAGCAGAAATTCCCTGAAAGTTCTCCAAAAGAATATTTTTTTACATTAAAAATTAAAATAGAGCTTTCCATTTTCTACAATAAATGTTCTCATAGCAGTATTTATAAAAGTCATTAATTTGAATATCATATTATATTTCACTGATGATAGCAATAGAAATTAAGCATTAAAGTACAGTTATTTTATATATACATTTAATCTTTATTAATACAACACTCAGAAAAAGTAACAAAAATAAAAATGTAGGTAGTATCTACAGTTCTATCCTCCATTCTGATTAGCTTAGTGTGTATATATATACACTTTGTGTGTGTGTGTGTATAGTGTATATGTATACCTAGCTATATATAGTATATATATAGTGTGCATATGTGTGTGTGTATATATACATGCTTTACTGTACACTACAATCTTCCATAAACATTACATATTTATAAATACATAAAACACACAGATATAGAATTGTCTATACAAACAATGTACACTGTAATTTGTGGATGGTTGAAGAATTTTAAAGAAAATATTGATGACAAAATTTCCCTATTTTTACTAATTTTGGAATTTAACTCATTCATGTGATATGGCTTGACTATCTTCCATTAAGAGAATTAACAGCACATAGAATTTCACTGGAATGTAACAAGGAATCAGAGAAACTCTCTGTTTAATCCATTTTAAAGGGTGTATCTATTTTATAAGGTCCATAAGTACTTCATAATTCATCATTTGCAAGTTGTAATATTAGATATAGATAATTCTGAAAATAAGTATGTTCATAAAAAGACACTTGTGTTAAATGGGAAATACTGGCCAGGATCGGTTGCTCATGCCTGTAATTCCAACACTTTGGGAGGCTAGTACAAAAGGATCACTGGTGGCCAGGAGTTGAAAGCCAACCTGAGCAACAAAGTGAGACCACCATCTCTACAAAAAAATTAAAACACAAAAAAATTTCTAGGTCAAGAGATCGAGACCATCCTTGCCAACACGGTGAAACCTGTCTCTACTAAAAATACAAAAAAAAAAAGAATTAGCCGGGTGTGGTGGCACGCGTCTGTGGTCCCAGCTGCTCGGGAGGCTGAGGCGGAAGAATCGCTTGAAACCAGGAGGCGGAGGTTGTTGCAGTGAGCCGAGATTGCGCCACTGCACTCCAGCCTGGCAACAGAGCAAGACTCCGTCTCAAAAAAAAAAAAAAAAAAAAAAAAATTTAGCCAGGTATGGTGGCATGCACCTGCAGACCCAGCTACTCAGAAGGCTGAGGCAGCTTGAACTCAGGAGTTGGAGGCTATAGGATGCCTTGATCTTACTATCTTCCAGCATGAGTGACAGAATGAGACCCTGACTCTAAAAAACAAAACAACAAACAAACCAAAAAAAAATTGTAAAATGTATTATCAAACTAGTTGAAAATTGTACAGAAAAAAATAAGATAAACATTTAATGGTTTACAATGAAAGGAAATATGGATAAACTATTAATGTATAAACTGTGTTTGACTGATTAACTTGATGCCAAGCTTTTTTGTGACTCAATGGCATCACTGAAGTTTTGTTTCAGGTCTATGTAAAATGCGCTTTAGTGATTCATCCAGATTTTTACATGGAGATGTTTTTCATAATGATTAAATGAAGAAATAAAGGCTATCTGAGTATACAGCAAGTGTAGTTGTATTACAAAGTAATGTACACTTCTTTACCATGGTACCTGAAATAATGAAACATGAAAAAACATATAATTTAAAATGATGAATTTTATATGAAAGTAGTCCCTTTATACATACTAGGAATTCGAACAAGTATGGTCTATTTTTGATTATAAATTGCTAGGGGCTATTGGACAGTACAGATTTAGAATATTTACATCATCACAAAAGTTCTGTTGAACAGCACTGCCTTAAAGCAAGCAAAATACAATTTTATTTAAGGATTGTAAATTTCTTTTCTTGTCTTTGTAGGAGAGGAAGGTAAAGGAGAGAAAGTAAATCTCAATAATGCTTTCAAAATATTTCTAAAAGACTTATCATAAACTCAAAAATCATTTAGACATATGTCCCCTATCCCTGCAATACCACAACTGCACTTTGCTTTCTATGCATAATTTCATGAACATACCATGCTTTTTCACACGTTCATGTATTTGCAGAGGATGTACTATCTGCCAAGAGCACTGTGCTGACCCCACTTACTCACTGTCTACTCTTACTTGTACTTGAGAATTTAATTCCTATTGAAATAAATCCTTGAGCCCTCTCACACTCCAGACTGATTGGGATGACGGCCCTTTTGGGTGGCATAGCAACAATGCAGTGTATTTCCATATATTTCTGCTTAACTCCTCCCACTTCACACACACAACTAGTTTCTGGGACCCTTGACAGCAAGGGCCGCAACTTACTCATCTTATGCTCAATAAATGTGGAATTAATAACCTTTTCTAAAACGTTCTGTCATAGTCAAATTACTTAACATGTATTGAATAACTCTTTAATAAACATGCCAACAAATATGAGAAGCTTACCCTCTGAGGTCATTAATTAATTTGTTTTTTTCCTGAACTATTCGCCTGTGATGCATTCGATGAAAATCACGTTCTTTCTGAATTTTCAGCAGATCTTCTCTAGCTTTGCTGAAAAAAAAATAGTAACTTTATAAATCACTGCTAATTCCTTTTTGAAAAGTTATTTAGTCTTGAGTTCAAATCCAGTATTGGGCTATTCAAAAGATAATAGGAAAACAAATATTTTGCTATAATTCACATTGAAGGTTCCTATGAAATATAATTTGTATAAGGTCATATTGTGTGTGGGGGTGGATGATAAAAGGGCAAAACCTGTAGTTTCAAAAATATGATTCATCTACATTTCATCTAAGTAAATGAAAATTAAAGGTATGCTGCCAGAACATGTCCAAAGTATAATTCATCTACTTCCAAAGAGAACTAGTTTGGCTTGCAAAATATATAAATATATATATAAGACAATAATTCAAAATTATTAACAATAAAGACTTTATGGAATTTAACTCTGAACTTCCTAGAATGTAAGGTTAAAGAGAATATACTAGATTATTTAATTCTGACAATTGGGAACAGAAAACATATACATTTTAGAAAACCAAGACTTTATTCTGGCAACTTGTATGAGAAATATAAACAATTCGTGGATCTGATTACTAGATAATTTGTAGCTTAATGAGAATGGTCTTCAATATCAATGCTGTTACACAGAAAACTTTTTCAACTGGATATAGCTTCTGCAAACCTCTGGCATAACACAAGCAAAAGCATTATTTCTAAGCCCAAGTTCTATGTAAAAAACTAATGAGAATGTTTTGCATATCTCTATAATATGTTATTTTCAATGTAATAATGTGACATATAATTTATAATGAAAAAGTAGTTTCTCAGCCTCAGATAACTGACAAAGTGTGGAGACTGTCACATTTCCATTCTAAAAAAATGGACTGATACCTTACATTAGAATTGAAACAGAAGAAATCTACTTTTCTATGTCACAGTATTTCAAAATTTTGATTCACGTAAAATAAATGCCCATGAACCGATTTCTGCATTAAGCAGTGTCAGAACATTCACCAAGGAACAGTGTATGGGATACTACCAAAGATGTTTATGAGATAAAGTAAGCACACGTTGAGCAGTGTCTTCTTCATGCAAGATCAAGGTACATGAGGCATATGGTACAAGGTCTCTGATCCATTCTTCCAAGTTTTTTATTTTCTTTTTTTAAATTTTAAGTTCTGAGGCACAGGTGCAAGGTGTGAAGGTTACATAGGTAAACGTGTGCCATGGTGGACTGCTGCACCTATCAACCCATCACCTAGGTATAAAGCTCAGAATGCATCTGCTATTTTTCCTAATGTTCCCCTTCCCTCAACCATACCCCTGACAGGTTCCAGTGTGTTTGGTTCCCTTTTCTGTGTCCACGTGTTTTGATTGTTCAGCTGCCACTTATAATTGAGAACATGCAGCATTTGGTTTTCTGTTCCTGCATTAGTTTGCTGAGGATAATGGCTTCCAACTCCACCCATGTTCTTGCAAAAGACATGATTCCATTCCTTTTTATGTCTGCACAGTATTCCATGCTGTATATGTACCACATTTTCTTTATCCAGTCTATCACTGATAGGCATCTTGGTTGATTCCATATCTTTGCAATTGTAAATAGTGCTGCAATGAGCATACATATGCATACATCTTTATGACAGAATGATGTATATTCCTTTGGGTATATACCTAGTAATGGGATTGAGTCTATGTGTGTCTTTGCATGTGAGATGGGTCTCTTGAATACAGCACACCAATGAATCTTGAATCTATCCAGCTTGACTTTCTGCATCTTTGAATTGGGGTATTTAGCCCATTTACATTAAAGGTTAATATTATTATGTATCAATTTGATCCTGTCATCATGATGCTAGCTGGTTATTTTGCAGACTTGTTTATGTAGTTGGCTCATAATGTCACTGGTCTGTGTACTTCAGTATGTTTTTGTGGTGACTGCTAATGGTTTTTCCTTTCCATAATTAGTGCTTCCTTCAAGAGCTCTTGCAAGGCAGGCCCAGTGGTGATGAATTCCCTTAGCATTTGCTTGTCTGAAAAAATGTTATTTCTCCTTCATTTACGAAGCTGAGTTTGAACAGATATGAAATTCTATGTTAAAAATTCTTTTCTTTAAAAATGTCAAATACTGGCCCTCACTGTCTTCTGGCCTGTAGGGTTTCTGCAGACAGATCTGCTGTTAGTTTGATGGGCTTCCCTTTATAAGAGACCTGGCCTTTCTCTCTGGTTGCCCTGAGCGTTTTTTCCTTCATTTTAACCTTGGAGAATCTGACGATTATGTGTCTTTGGGTTGATCTTCTCATGGAGGATCTCACTGGAGTTCTCTGGGTTTCCTGTATTTGAACGTTGGTCTGTCTTGCTAGGTTGAAGAAGTTCTCCTGGATGGCATCCTGAAGTGTGTTTTCCAACTTCAGGATGGAAGAGATGGGGAGAATGGATGTTTCTATTCTCCCTATCTCTTTCAGGTACTCCTATCAGTCATAGGTTTGATCTTTTAACATAATTGCACAGTTATCCGAGGTCTTGTTCATTCTTTTTCATTCTTTTTTTCTCTCATCTTGTCTGCCTGTCTTATTTCAGCAAGATAGTCTTAAAGCTACCTGGTCTCTTTGGCTACTGATGCTTGTTATTGCATTGTGTACTTCTTATGTTGTGTTTTTCAGCTTGATCAGGTCATTTATGTTCCTCTCTATAATAGTTGTTCTTGTTAACAGCTACTGTAATGTTTTATCATTTTTCTTAGTTTCTTTGCAATGAGTTAGAACATAATTCTTTAGCTCAGTGGAGTTTATTATTACCCATCTTCTGAAGCCTACTTCTATCAATTCATCCATCTCAGCCTCAGCCCAGTTGTGTGCCCTTGCTGGAAACATGTTGCAAACATGTGGAAGAGAAAAGGCACTCTGGCTTTTTGAATTTTCAGCATTTGTGTGTTGATTCTTTCTCATCATCGTGAGTTTATCTACCTTTGATCTGAGGTTGCTGACCTTTGGATGGGGTTTTTGTGGGGTCCTTTTCATTTATGTTGTTGCTTTCTGGTTTTTCTTTTAGCAGTCAGACCCTTCTTCTGTAGGGCTGTTGTGGTTTGCTGGGGGTCCACTCCAGATCCTATTTGCCTGGGCCTCTCCCACTACTGGAGGTATCACCAGCGGAGTCTACAGACCAGCAAAAATGGCAGCCTGCTCCTTCCTCTAGGAACTCTGTCCCAGAGGGACACCAACCTGATGCCGGCTGGAATGCTCCTGTATGAGGTATCTGGGGACTCCTGTTGGGAGGTCTCACCCAGTCAGGAGGAGTGGGATCAAGGACCTGCTTAAATAAACAGTCTGACTGCCCCTTGGTGGAGCAGGTGTGCTGTACCCTTATTCGGGCTGCCCTGACTCTTCAGAGCCAGGAGGCAGAAAAGACAAAAGACCACTGATCCATGATACTGCAGCTGCCCCTCCTCTTAGGGGCTCCTTTCAGGGATATCAGAGTTCTGTTCATAAACCCGTCTAGGGGTGCTGAAATTCCCACAGAGAGGCCTCACCCAGTGGGAAGAAATTGATCAGGGTTCTGCTAAAGGAAGCAGTCTAGCCACGAACTGACCCAGCTGCTGTACAGCGCTTTGGAGAATTGCGCCCAGCCCAGACCACCCAGTCTCACTGGCACCTACAGCAGGGGACAATGGTCAATTGGAGTCATAGTGATGGTGACCACCCCTCCCGCCCTGGGAATTCTGTCTTCTTAAGCAGTCTCCGGCCTGCTGCATTGGCCAGCAGGAATTCCAAGCCAGCAGCATTTAGCTTGTGGAGTTCTGTGGGAGACAGGCAACTTGGCTCCCTGGCTTCAGCCCCCTTCCCGTGGAAGTGGACAGATATCCTGCCTCATGGGAGTTCCCAGAGCCAGAGTATGCAAAAACTCCTGTGTTGTGGTGCCTGCTCAAAAAGTCAGCCACCCAAGCAGCTGCCATGTCTTTACAGTTCTGCGCTTGGGACCCAAGGCCCTGGTGGCATGGGCTTGCAAGGGGAGCTCTTGATCCACCGGTTGCAAGGATCCCTGAGAAAAGCATGGTTTTCAGGGAGGGATAGCACAATCCCTCACCACCTTTCTTGGCTGTGGGAGCAAGCTCACTCTGCCCACGCAGCTCTTGGGTGGGCCCTGGATGCTTTTCTTTGCTCTCCCTGGGTAGCGCCAACCACCTAGTCAGTACCAATGAGAGAAACTTCGTACTTCAAAGAAGATGCAGAATTCACTCGCTGTTTTCATCTTTCTTGGTTGGAGCCAAAGAGAGGAGCCGTTTCTATTAGGTCAACTTGGCTGCTCCTACCCTCCCCCCAGGTTTCTTTCTCCCCACCTCCCAACACACTCTTTAAAAAAAAAAAAGATCTCTACTGTTCTTTGTTTTACTGCCAATTTTGTAGTTTTCATTATATGTAAATAAACAATGTCCAAGTGACTCACAATACTCATGGTCAACTTTGTCCACCTAAAGCTCAACCTCATTTTCATGCCAACAATCTTACATGTGCAAGAAATTATTGATTCAAACATTCTGTCTTGAAAAATCATCTGAGGAATATATTAATGATTAAACAATGTATTCTTTTCTGATTTTAACCCATGTGTGTATAGAAAGAATATAATTTGACAAGTAAGACAACATAAATACAGAAATATGATATTGAATGAAGTGCTTTTTATTTTTTCTAATTATTTGATTGCTTCTGGTCAAGATGTTTCTATTGTAAAAACAAAATTTAATGACTATTTTCCTTTAAATATGTACAGTGTATTTTTTAGTGTTAGTATAAGAGTTACATATATTCACTTCAACAAAAAAGATACTGCAGTTTAGGACAGTTTTGCATCTCAACAATAATAAAGCCTATATTCAAAATAGGAATATATGTTCATCTTCCAATTTTTAGATTATTGATAGGGATATATTTTTTCTCATCAAGTTCATTATGAGATTCTTTGGGAACAGTTTGTTATGCTTGTGACAACTTTTTGAATTATCTCATTTACATACTTTCATTTCTTTCAAAATACTACAAACTTCCAGTTTAAACCATTTATCTTTACTGCTAAATGAAAACATAATTTTTAATTAATTTTTAAATTTTTGTGGGTACATATATTTATGGAGTACATGAGATATTTTGAAACAGGCATGTATGTGTAATAATCATGGAAAATACAGTATCCATCCCCTCAAGCATTTATCTTTTCTGTTACAAAAAAATTCAATTTTACTTTCAGTTATTTTTAAATGTACAATTAAGTTATTATTGCCTACAGTAAACCTGTTGTGCCAACAAATACTAGATCTTATTCATTCTTTCTAACTAATTTTTCTGTACCCATTAACTATCCCCACCTCATCCGCAACCATCCAATACCCTTCCCAGCCTCTGGTAGCCATCTTTCTAATCCCTATCTCCATGAGTTCAATTGTTTTGATTTTTAGATCCCACAAATAAATGAGAACATGTGAAATTTGTCTTTCCATGACCGAGTTATTTCACTTAACAAAACGACCTTCAGTTCCACCATGTTACAAATGACAGAATCTCATTCTTTTTTATGGCTGAATAGTTCTCCATTATATATATGTGCCATATTTCCTTTATCCATTCATCTGTTGATGGGCACACAGGTTGCTTCAAAACCTTGGCTATTGTGAACAGTGTTGCAACAAATGTGCAGGTATCTCTCTGATATACTGATTTCCTTTCTTTTGGGTATATACCCAGCAGTGAGATTGCTGGATCATATGGTAGATCTATTTTTAGTTTTTTGAGGAACTGCAAACTGTTATTCATACTGGTTGTACTAATTTACATTCCCACCAACAGTGTATGAGGGTTCCCTTTTCTCCATATCCTCACCAGCATTCATTATTATCTGTCTTTTGGATAAAAGCCACTTTAACTGGGGTGAGATGACAGCTCATTGTAGTTTTGATTGGCATTTCTCTGATCATCAATGATGTTGAACATCTTTTCATACACCTTTTTGCCATTTGTATTCTTTTGTTTCTGTTCAAATTATTGTCCATTTTTTAAATTGGAGTATTAGATTTTTTCCTATAGAGTTGTCCGAGTTTCTCATATATCTGGTTATTAATCGCCCATCAGATGAGTAGTTTGAAAATATTTTCTCCCATTCTATGTGTTTGTCTCTTCACTTTGTTGATTATTTCCTTTGGTATGTAGAAGCTTTTTAACTTGATGTGATCCCATTTGTCCATTATTTGCTCTGGATCCCTGTGCTTGTAGGGTATTATTCAAAAAATTTCTGCCCAGACCAATGTCCTTGAGAGTTTCTTTTAGGAGTTTTCTCTTAAGAGTTTCATTTTTATTTGATTTTTGCATATGATGAGAGATACTGCTCTAGTTTGATTCTTCTGCATATGGATATCCAGTTTACTCAGCTCCAATACTGAAGAGACTGTCTTTTCCACGGGGTATGTTCTTGGCACCTCTGTCAAAAATGTGTTCACGGTAGGTGTGTGGTTTTGTTTCTGGCTCTCTATTCTGTTCCATCAGTCTATGTGTCTGGTTTCATGCCAGTATCACGTTGTTTTGGTTACTATATTTCTGTAGTATAATGTCAGGCAATGTGATTCCTCTGGTTTTGCTCTTTCTGCTTAGGATAGCTTTGGCTATTCTGGGTCTTTTGTGATTCCACATAAATTTTAGGATTGTTTCTTCTATATCTGTGAAGAATGTCATTGGTATTTTGATAGTGGTCACACTGAATTTGTAGATTGCTTTGGGTAGTATGGACATTTTAACAATATTGATTCTTAGAACCCGTGAACATGGAATGTTTTTCCATGTCATTGTGTCCTCTTCAATTTCTTTCATCTGTGTTTTATAATTGTAGAGATATTTCATTTATTTGCTTAAGTTACTTCCTAAGTATCTAATTTTATTTGTGGCTATTGTAAGTTGGATTATTTTCTAATTCCTTTTTTCAGATCCTTCATTGTTGGCATATAGAAATGCTACCGATTTTTGTATGTTGATGTTGTATCTGGCAACTCTGCTAAATTTATCAGTTCTCATCATTTTTTTGGTGAATATTTTAGGTTTTTCCAAATATAAGATCATATTATCTGCAAAGATGGATAATTTGACTTCTTTCCAATTATATGCCCTTTATTGCCTTCTCTTGTCTGATTGCTAGGACTTCCACTGCTACACTGAATAATAGTGGTGACAATGGGCATCCTTGTCATGTTTCAGATCTTAAAGGATTTTAGATTTTCCCCATCCAGTATGACACTAATTGTGGTCTGTCATATATGGTGTTTATTGTGAGGTATGTTCCTTCTATACCAAATTTTTTTAGAGTTTTTATCATAAAAGGATGTTGACTTTCATTAAATTTTTTCAGCATTTATTGAAATGATCATATGCTTTTTGTTCTTCATTCCTTTGATGTAAGGTATCACATCGATTAATTTGCATATGTTGAATCATCCTCGAATCACTGGAAAACATCCCACTTGATCATGATGAATTATCTTTTTAATGTATTGTTGAAGTCAGTTGGCTAGTATTTGTGTTGATTTTTGAATGAACATTAAAGATATTGGCCTGTAATTTTCTTATTTGATGTGTCTTTGTCTGGTTTGGGTATCAGGGTACTATGAGTCTTGTAGATGAGTTTGGAAAGATTCCCTCTTCCTGTATTTTTCAGAATTATTTGAGTAGGATTAGTGTTCGTGTTTGGTACAATTTAGCAGTGAGGCCATCAGGTCCTGGTATTTTCTTTACTGGGAGACTTTGTATTACAGTTTCAGCGTTGCTAATTGCTATTGGTCTGTTCATGTTTTGGATTTCTTCATGGTTTAATCTTGGTACCTTGTATCTGTCTAGGAATATATCCATTTCCCCTAATTTTCCCAATTTATTGGCACGTAGTTGGTCATAGTAGCTACTGATGATCCTTTGAAATTTTTCAATCCCAGCTGTAATGTTTCCTCTTCCATCTGATTTTACTTATTTCAGTCTTTTCCTTTTCTTTCTTCTTTAATCTGCCTAAAGGTTTGTTGATTTCATCTTTTCAAAAAAAAAAAAAAAACACTTTTTGTTTCCTTGACTTTTGTATTGCTTTCTTCATTTCAAATTCATTTATTTCTACTCTGTTCTTTTATATTTCTTTTCCTAAACTAATTTTGAATTAGGTTTGCTCTTGCTTTGTTAATTTTTTAAGATGAATCATTAGGTAATTTATTTGAAGTTTTTCTTCTTTTTTGATGTAAGCACTTATACCTATAAATTTCCCTCCTAGTACTACTATCACTGTATCCCATAGGTTTTGGTATGTTGTGTTTCCATTATTTGTTTCAAGAAATTTCTCAGTTTTCTTCTTAATTCTTTCAATGATCCACTGGTCATTCAGGAGCATAATGTTAAATTTCTACATGTTTGTATTGTTCCCAAAATTCTTCTTGTTGTTGATTGATAGTTTTATTACCTTGTGGTCAGAGAAGATGTTTGATATTATTTCAATTTTTGAATTTTTGAAACTTGTTTTGTAACATAACATGTACTCTATTATCGAGAATGTAAATATCTATTAAGTCCATTTGTTCTATGGTGCAGATTAAGTCTGATGTTTGTTGATTTTCTATCTGGAATACCTGTCCAATACTGAAAGTGGGGTGTTGAAGTCTCCAGCTATTACTGTATTATGATCAATCTCTCTCTCTTTAGATCTAATAATACTTGCTTTATATATCTGGTGCTCTAGTGTTGGGCACATATATATTTACATTGTTATATCCTCTTGCTGAATTGAGTGCTTTATAATTATAATAATGACCTTCTTATTAAGGTAAATCCTGCTAGGATCAGGTTCTTCCCTTCAAGGCAGTGGGGTCCCTTTTAGCCCAAAAGAGTCTAGAAATGTTATGTGGGAGCTTGGGACTGGAATGGGCCTCAGGACCCACAGGTGCTGCAGAAAAGGCACAAACCAGCACCTATTTCTGAGGCCCCTGGGGAAAGGGCAACACACAGGCACAGGCAAAGATACTTTGCAAGTGAAGGAAAAGTAAAAGAAAAACTCTCTACCCTTGATAGATGAACAGGTGTATTAGTCCATTTTCACGCTGTGGATAAAGACATACCTGAGACTGGGAAGAAGAGGTTTAATGGATTTATGGTTAGTTTCACATGGCTGGGGAGGACTCACAATCATAAAGGAAGGCAAGGAGGAGCACATCAAATCTTACATGGATGGCGGCAGGCAAAAAATGAGAGCTTGTGCAGGGAAACTCCCCTTTTAAAAACCATCAGCTCTCATGAGACTTCTTTACTATCATGAGAACAGCACAAGAAAGACCTGCCCCCATGATTCCATTACCTCCCACCGGGTCCCTCCCAAAACACATGAAATTCAAGATGAGATTTCAGTAGGGACACAGCCAACCATATCACTGAGCACCTGGCCCCTCTTAAATTTCATGTTTTCACATTGCAAAACACAATCAGGCCTTCCCAACAGTCCCCCAAAGTCTTAAATCCTTTCAGCATTAACTCAGAAGTCCACAGTCCAAAGTCTCATCAGAGACAAGGCAAGTCCCTTCTGCCTATGAGCCTGTAAAAATCAAAAGCAAGTTAGTTACTTCCTAAATACAATGGGGTACAGGCATTGGGTAAATAGAACCATTCCAAATGGGAGAAATTGGCCCAAACAAAGGGATTACAGGCCCCATGCAAGTTCAAAATCCGGCAAGGCAGTCCAATCTTAAAGCTCCAAAATGATCTCCTTTGACTCCATATATCACATCCAGGTTATGCTGATGTAAGAGGTGGGCTCTTGTGGTCTTGGGCAGCTCTGCCCCTGTGGCTTTACAAGGTACAGCCTTCCTCCTGGTTGCTTTCATGGGCTAGCATTGAGTGTCTGTGGCTTTTCCAGGTGCACAGTGCAAGCTGTCAGTAGATCTACCATTCTGGGGTATGATGGACCATGGTCCTCTTTACACAGCTCCACTGGGCAATGCTCCAGTAGGGATTCTTTGTGGGGGCTCCCACCCCATATTTCCCTCTGCACTGCTCTAGCAGAAGTTCTCCATGAGAGCCCTGCCCCTGCAGCAAACTTCTGCCTGGGCATCCAGGCATTTCCATACATCTTCTGAAATTTAGGTGAAGGTCACAAACCTCAATTCTTGACTTCTGTACACCTGTAGGCTCAACACCTGTGGAAACTGCCAAGGCTGGGGGCTCCCACCCTCTGAAGCAACAGCCCAAGCTGTCCTTGGTCCCTTTAAGTCATGAATGGAGCAGTTGGGATGCAAGACACCAAGTCCCTAGACTGCACATAGCAGAGGGACCCTAGGCCCAGCCCATGGAACTATATTTTCCTCCTAAACCCCTGGGCTTGTTGGATGGGGCTGCCACAAGGGTCTCTGACATGACCTGGAGACATTTTCCTCATTGTCTTGGTGATTAACATTAAGCTCCTCATTACTTATGCAAATTTCTGCAGCTGGCTTGAATTTCTCCTCAGAAAATGGGATTTTCTTCCCTATCACATCATAAGGCTGCAAATTTTCCAAACTTTTATGCTCTGTTTCCCTTTTAAAACTGAATGTGTTTAACAGCACCCAAGTCACCTCTTAAATGCTTTGATGCTTAGAAATTTCTTCCCCCAGATGATTCCCTATATCATCTCTCTCAAGTGTAAAGTTCCACACATCTCTAGGGCAGGGGCAAAATTCCACCAGTCTCTTTACTAAAATATAACAAGAGTCACCTTTGCTCCAATTCTCAACAAGTTCCTCATCTTCATCTGAGACCATCTCAGCCTGGATTTCTTTGTCCATATCATTACCAGCATTTTGGGCAAAGCCGTTCAACAAGTCTCTAGGGAGTTCCAAACTTTCCCACATTTTCTTGTCTGCTTCTGGGCCCTCCAAACTGTTCCAATCTCTCTGCCTGTTACCTAGTTCCAAAGTCACTTCCACATTTTCATGTATCTTTTCAGCAATGCCCCACTCTACTGCTACCAATTACTGCATTAGTCCATTTTCACGCTGCTGATAAAGACATATCAAGACTGGGAAGAAAAAGAGGTTTTGTGGACTTACAGTTCCACTTGGATGGGGAGGCCTCAACATCATGGTGCAAGGCAAAAAAGAGCAAGCCACATCTTACATGGATGGTGGCTGGCAAAAAAACGAGAGCTTGTGAAGGGAAACTCCCCTTTTTAAAACCATCAGATCTTTTGAGACTTATTCACTATCACAAGAACAGCAGGGAAAAGACCAGCCCCATGATTCAGTTACCTCCCATCAGGTCCCTCCCTCAACGCATGGGAATTCAAGATGAGATTTGGGTGGGGACACAGCCAAACCATATCAACAGGTAACCATCTTAGGCCTAATATTCCATCGTAGCAAGTAGCAGTATCCTACTCCTGAGGTAGCAGTATGAAACTCCTACAAAGACCAACTTCAGATAGACAGCAGAGTTTGGCCACAACACAGAAGAGATACAAAGAGAGAGTAAAAGTCCTCATTCCTAATCCTCAGGTACACAGATCTCCCTAGTAAAGATGGACCAAAAAAGAGAGAAACTCTCAGGGAGATGGCAGACCCTTTGGCATCAACCTTACCAAGTACTATGTGAAGAAGAGGAGAGAATTTAAGTAGAGTGATGGGGGAAAAAATAAATGATTGAGTTGATATTTTGTCGTGAAAGCACAAGAACCTCGCTTGAATTCTTATTTAGAAAATGATTCCACTTTCAATTAGAAAGACTCTGTGTAGAAGAGATGAATTGTTCTGAAAAAAGATCAATGAATCTGTTCAAATAATTTGCAAAAAGAATAATGAATAAGATCTTAGAGCACTGATTTTAATCACTTCTTCTTTTTTGAGATGGAGTCTCGCTCCGTCACCCAGGGTGAAGTGCAGTGGAGCTATCTTGACTCACTGCAACCTCCGCCTCCCAGGTTTAAGCAATTCTCTGGCCTCAGCCTCCTGAGTAGCTGGGATTACAGGCGTTTGTCACCACATCTGGCTAATTTTTTTGTATTTTTAGTAGAGACAGGGTTTCACCATATTGGTCAGGCTGGTCTCAAACTCCTGACCTTGTGATCTGCCTGCCTCCACCTCTCAAAGTGTTGGGATTACAGGCATGAGCCACTGCACCAGGCCAATCCACATTTTCAAAACAGAGTTGTACAGCATATCCTGATAGGCCTATCAAAACAAATTAGCTCTAAAACATGTCAAGTTGAATGAGTTTATCTAAAAAATAATACATTTGTTTTAAAACAGTAGATAAAAATCCAATATTATGTCTACATAAATAATCAGATAACAGATTCTGTTGTTTCATTGGGGTATCATATTCAATACAGGAAATTCTTCATAGCAATGTGACCTTGTCAAGCTAGTAACTTCTGTAAATATCAGATTTAGTACCTCCAAAATGGACATATAATGGGCTTCAAAGTGTATTCAATTAAATATTTTATTAAAGTAGCTTACATACTGTCTTGCACATAGGAAATATTCAATTACTCAATAAATGTTTCTGTACTCATAATCATTATCACTTCATAATATTACTATTTAGTATAATATTCATCTAAGAGGTAAGTTTATCTTCCTACAATAAGGGGTGTGCCAATAAGTAGTTAAGTATTCTCTAATGGACCAAAAATATCAGGATATGCGATTATTAGTAACACTGTGTATCTTTTAATAAATGAATTTAAAATTTTATGAATGACTATTCTAAGCATACTAAATTATCTTAATTTCAATTACTTGAATTACATAAATGAGCTTATTTTTATCTTATGTGAAATGTAAACCCACAACAGGTTAAAAAGACTTTAAGAAATAATGCTGCAAAATTTCTTAGGCAGACCATAAATGTGCAGCATTGCATTAACTCACATTTTAAATATATATTAGAAGCCTATTTGTGCTCATCCCAGGAAAGAAAGCATAGGAATTGATTGAAGTATTAGACCTCAAAGTTTTTCTGACCATTAAATTGGTTTTCAGGGACTTGCTTTCCGTTTGCACAATGAAGTCTATTCAGTAAAACAATTTAAATTCATTTCATGGTGGTGCTCCCCCTATTATGACCTTCCTGCTGCCCATCTGCTTAATAACTGGAAAATAAAAGTTGTACTAAAGAATAAAGTTTAAAACATTCAAATAAGCAACTAATATTTTAAATTATATATTTCCTCATCACATTAGTAAAGCATCTATATGTTTTTAAAAAAACACAGCAAACAGAGATTCTGTTTCAAGTACAATGAAGTTAAGAGTTACTCAGTGGAACATTCTATTTAAATGTGTACATCATAAAGAAAACAATTTGCACATGCTTTGTCTTAATCAAATGGTACAATGACTATCTAACTTCTCAGTTTCAGGAAACCAGCACATCAAGGTCTACAATTCAATTATGTAATATTAAGGTAGCGATATTCTTATCATACTATAAAATTATTGCCCCAAAACTCCATTTTTAATGTGATATGAATATTATTTAATAGTGCGATCAAAAAATATTCTAAGTGACTATCCACGGTAAAATAACTAGTTTTAAGTATTTTCAAATGATCATTTAATAATTACTTTATTAGATTATTTTATTATAATTTGGCAAAATGAACCATATAAATATTTTCTTGTTTATCTGCATCAAAGCAGGCCATCTGTGTCATACATTTTCTCATGTAAAAAACTGAGTCCAAGTAATTTCTGATAATAGTAGTTATATAATTAGCAAATATTCCATTATCTTCCATTGGTTATAAATGAATTTATTTAACCCACTAAAATTTATATTGGAATAATTGTTGGACAGCCAAAATGGAATTCAACCAGATTAGAAAAAAACTTACATTATATCTTAACCAAAAAGAAACCAGTATATCCATGTCCAGAAAAAATACCTTCTTAATTTAACAAGCAATTACCTAAACACTAAAGCATGAAATTTTATGAGCCTCATTATTATCTTCATTTTCACAGTGTTTGTTTCTGAAAGTCATAAAACTAAATGGGTCTTCACAAAAGCTGGGCACTCTTTGACTTTTTTTTTTTCTGTGAAAGAAGGAAAGAAGGAAGGAAGGGAGGGAAGGAGGGAAGGAAGGAAGGAAGGAAGGGAGGGGAAGGGAAGGGAGAGAAGGGAAGGAAGGGAAGGAAGAGAAGGAAAGGAAGGGGAAGAGGAGGAGGAGGAAGAAAGGAAGGAAGGGAGAAAGAAAGAGAAAGAAGGAAAGAGAGAGGAAGAAAGAAAGAATAATAGTCACATACATTGCTAATTTTTAAGTTTATTTTAAATTAAAATGAATAGTATGACTCCAAATTCTTTTATTTTATTTTTTTTTTATTTTCAGAAAAAGAGAGAAAAGGAGAAAGAAAGAAACAGCAAAAGAAAGAAAAAAAAGAACGAAAGAGAGAAAGAAAGAGGAAGAGAAAGAGGGAGAGAAAATGGGATTCTTGTTTTATTGCCCAGGCTAGAATACAGTCTAAAAATGGGTATTAAAAACCTCTTTTATGCCAATAATTGTGCTTAACAATGGAGACAGGAAGGAATAGGGG
>CAUYQU010064250.1:0-21971 GCA_963574635.1 Cheracebus regulus
GTTGAGGCAGGAATAAGGAACAATAGAAGAATGTCTCAAAGTTAATTGGGCACCAAAGGGGTTGGTCATCCTTCCCTTTTTGTGCTTTTCCAGTTACTTCGGACTTTCTAGTTCCAGGAACTCATCTGGAGTGTACGTGCAGTCATAGAGGTTCCCATGCCATCCATGGCACAGTCAGTCAGCCTAAAAGACCTTACGCCAGGCTCAAACAATCCTGCCACCTCAGCCTTCCAAGTAGCTGGTACTAAGGTATGAGCCACCACATCCAACTACTTTTTAAAATTTTTTGTAGAGATGGGGTTTTGCCATGTTGTCCAGTCTGGCCTGAAACTCTTGAGCTCAACTCATCTGCCCATCTCAGCCTCCCAAATTGTGAGGATTACAGGCATGGGCCACTGTGCATGGCTGCTGGCTCACTTTTGAAAGCACTTTCCAAACCTCTGTCACCCTCAAACAGCCCAGCAAGCAGGGAATTGTCAATGCAAAGAAGGCTGGTACAGGCTGCCTGCCCTCCCTCGGGACCAGAGTGGCCTGGCGGTGGAGCATGGGAGGGGAGCAGCTGACCCTGATTGTGGGGGCTGGAAACAGGGGAGGCTGACCCACCTAACAGTCCCACTTGTGCTCTGGTCACAGCAGTGGGAGCCCTCTGTGGGGTGCTCTGCCCCTAGCTAGGGCCTTCTCATCTTCACCCTTCACTTCTTAAAA
Source organism: Cheracebus regulus (assembly GCA_963574635.1). Lineage (NCBI taxonomy): Eukaryota > Metazoa > Chordata > Mammalia > Primates > Pitheciidae > Cheracebus > Cheracebus regulus. The sequence continues at coordinate 706 of CAUYQU010064250.1, forward strand.
TTCTTAGAATTCCATTTAAGAATTTTTCGGATCACTCAGCTCTGCCTGAAGTGGCCTCACTGTAACTGCCCAATGGGTTCTCCTTGCCTGCTGCCTAGACAGAGCCGATTCATCAAGACAGGGCAATTGCAAGAGAGAAAGAGTTTAATTTGCCCAGAGCCTGCGGTATGGGAGACCAGGGTTTTATTATGACTCAAATTAGTCTCCCTGAAAACTTGGGGATGGAGGTTTTCAAGGATAATTTGGTGAGTAGGGGGTGGGAAGTGGGGAGTGCTGATGGAGTTGAAATCACAGGGAGTCAGAGGTGTCCTCCTGCACTGAGTCAGTTCCTGGGTGGGGGCCCCAAGACCCGATGAGCCGTTTATCGATCTGTGCGGTGCCAGCGGATCCATCAAGTGTGGGGTCTGCAAAATATCTCCAGCGCTGATCTTAGATTTTACAATAGTGATGTTATCCTCAGGACAGCAATTTGGGGAGGTTCGGAATCCTGTGGCCTCCAGCTGCGTGATTCCCAAACTGTAATTTCTGATCCTGCGGCTGATTTGTTCATCCTGCAAAGGCAGTGTCGTTCCCCAGGCAGGAAAGGGGTTTCTTTTGGGGAAGGGCTGCTGTTGTCTTTGTTTCAAAGTTGAACTGTGAACTAAATTCCTCCCAAAGTTAGTTCGGCCTACGCCCAGGAATGAAAAAGGGCAGCTTGGAGGTTGGAAGCAAGATGGAATTGGTTAGGTCAGATCTCTTTCCCTGCCTGCCATGATGTGCTCAGTTACACTTTTGACAAAGGCGCTTTCATCCTTGCTGTAACTTCTGGGGGAGTACCCTGGCCAGCCCCCACTCCTCACTGCATCCAGTTTGCCCCTATTCAGCTTAAACAGGACCTGAACTTAAACGCGGAGTGAGAGGAGTCTTTGCTTCCGCTGCATTTTTTTGCTTTTGCTGTGGGGAGGTAGGGATGATAAGAAGAGGAGACTTAGGCAGGTTAGTGGCAAGTTTTAATATTCCATCTTTTTAGAAATTTGAGATGTTTTTATAGGGACACAGAGCAAGCAGAACCGTGCTATGTTTCATGATTTATGTGGACGATCTGTCACGTGCTTTTGACGGGTCGGGTATATTTACGGCGGCCACAGCTGCTCTGCCGGGGCAGATGCGTCTCCTGACTGCCTCGGTGCTGCTGGCTTCTGCTCATCTGCGCCACCTTGTCTGCAGCGTCCTGCCACCCTCTTCTTACCTCAGTCGGCTTTCTTCTGCTCCCAGCACTAGGTCTGCTGTTTTCTGGGAGGACTGGCCTTGACGGGCAGGTGAGCTCATCCCTCCCTTCTTTTCCCTTTTCATTGAGAGAGCCTTGAGTCCTGTGCTGGGTCAGGCACTGACATAAAAGTGGGATTTCTGTCCTCAGGACTCAGCCTACTGGAGCTAATGTGGGATTACAGGCACATCATCACACGTGGCTAAGTTTTGTATTTTTAGTAGAGACGGGGTTTTGCCATGCTGGCCAGGCTGACCTCGAACTCCTGACCTCGTGATCCACCCACCTTGGCCTCCCAAATTGCTGGGATTACAGGCGTGAGCCACCGGCCTGTTTTTCCTCTGAAATAAGCCAGAGTTTGTCTCTGTGGCTTGACTTCAGGTTGCTGGCTCCTTTTTGGGTCCAGTGTATTCCATGCAGGTAGGAGAAGGTGCAAAGGCTCACAGATGCGAACGAGGATGACTTGTTTGGGAACTCTGAATAGTTACTGGATAGCCTGCAATGCTCACATAACTCTGGCCAAAGGAGGCTCTGGTTCTCTGTCTCCATACAATGTTTCTGAAGTTGTAAGAACAGACCTGACTGCTGAGCATGGTCTGACGTGGTGTGTTATAGACGCTTGCTCTCAAGGTGTGGTCCATCACCTAGGAGCTTGTTAGAAATGCAGAGCCCCATGCTCCTCCCTTGATTTAGCATTAGAATCTATATTTTAACAAGAATCCTGGTGATTCTTCTTGCACTGAAGACTGGGAAGCATGGATAGAGCTGGCCCTGGGATCTGGATACCTGTAGGATCTTCTGAGTTGACCAAGCAGTGCATCCAGGACCTGAGTTGGTAACCCATCCATTGCTTAAAATGTTCTATAACGTGCCCAGTTTTCATTTTCCTCCAACCCAAATCCTCAGTTAGTTAAACTTCCCCAGAGCTTCCAGATTAAATGGTTCTCTTTGTGAAAAAGTTTCAGTATTTGCTCATTCAAATTAACCCAGCTCTAGCCTTCCATCGAAGCATTGTACCAAAGGTAACAGCATCATTACTTTCCTTAATCTAGTTTAAAAATAGACTCTAAACATATTCCTTTTTTTCTTTCTGGACAGCCATGTAGGAGAATTTATCTTTTATCTTTACCTGAAAAGTTTTAATTACTTGCATTTGGGATTCCGAGACTGTCTCAGTAATACAATTAATTTTAATCAGGTAACTAAGTTTGTCATTCAATCCAGTTATTCTCAATTAACTGATTGTGTATTTCACTTCATTATCAATTGATCGTGATTACTTATTATCAAGTAAACTCAATATATTTATGATAATTTTATTAATCAGACAATGCCTGCTGTCCAAAAGCCACATTTTTTTTTAAATTCAGCAGCCCATATATGGGCACCTTGAAATACTGTGAAATCAATGCAAACCACAGATGCTTATTAAACTCCTGCATCGGTAGCACTCTACTGGGAATGTTAGCGTAAAGGAAAATGTTTAGGACAAATGCTGCTCTTAAGGGCCTTTTATGTAGCTGAGCTGGGCTGTGTGTGTGGGTGAGTATGATAACTTGTCAGAAGGGTGGTGCAAATAAAAGGTGCCAGTAGGTAGAGAAGGCCCGGCTGAGAAGGCTTCATGGTGGAAGGAGGACTTGGGTCTTTGGGAGGCTGGGAAGCATAGACTCTGTTAGGTGAAGGCCTTACAAATACTGACATTGGGAAGATGTGGGATGCTTGCTAGACATATGCATCCATGGGCCCCACCCCGGAACTATGGAGTCAGAATCTCTGGGGCATGGATCTAGGAGTCTGATTTCTAATTAATTAATTAATTAATCATTGTTATTTTTTGAGTGAGGGTCTCATTCTGTTGTCCAGGCTGGAGTTCAGTGGTGTGATCATCACCCAATGCAGCCTCAAACTCCTAGGCTCAAGCGATCTGCCCACCTCAGTATCTCCTGAGTAGCTGTGACTACAGGCATGCACCACCACACTCAGATGACTGTTGTTTGTAGAGATGGGGTCTTGCTATGTTGCCCAGGCTAGTCTCAAACTCCTGGTCACAAGCGATTCTCCCAGCTTGCCATCCCAAGGCACTGGGGTTATGGACAAGAGCCATTGTGTCTGGCCAGATATCTGATTTTTAATAAGAAGATGAATCTAAGAAGAACTGGGATCCGGGATCCGGGACCCAGGAGGTGGCGGTCGCAGTGAGCTGAGATGGTGCCACTGCACTCCAGCCTGGGCTACAGAGCTAGACTCCATCTCAAAAAAAAAAAACCCCAAAAAACACGCACAAAAAAACCCAATGTATCATCCTGTGCTGTTTATGCTTCTAAGCACTGGGGAAAGGCATGAAAATCAACACTAAAAATAATTTAACCACTTGGCAAATGCTCATGGCTTCTCCACAAAAAAGCAGAAGCTTCTGAGCACACTAAAGGCTTGCACATCTTGAGTGATGGGGAGCTCACTACCTTCTAAGGTGGTTCTATCTTAGGAAGGGTTCTTGCTATTAAACAGCTCATCCTTATACTGAGCTGAAAACAGTCTTTTGTAACTAATTTCTCCCCTTTGCTACGTTCTTATTTCTAGCTTCTCCATATTGAAAAGGCAGGGCTCTTCGTTGCTTTTCTAACCTAAATATTCCCAGGATGACACCAGTTTTCATGGCAGTTTTCCCAAGTGTTCACGAGATCTTGCCAAGGCTGAATATGCTTTTCTTTGTCTCTGTCTCTCTTAAAATGAAGCCCACTTCTGCCATGGCTCCCATCCCAAGCCACCCCTGTTTCACAATGGAATATAATTTTGTTATAGCCTTCTCCCACCCCCCAGGTACTATTATGACTCTTGCCCACAAACGCAGCTAGACCTGAGGCCTCTGTGATTTATTTTCTATTTTCGAGACATAGTTTCACTCTTGTTGCCGAGGCTGGAGTGCAGTGGTGCCATCTCAGCTCACTGCAACCTCCACCTCCCAGGGTCAAGCGATTCTCCTGCCTCAGCCTCCTGAGTAGCTGGGAATTCAGGCGCCCACCATGAGGCCGGGCTAGTTTTTTTGTATTTTTAGTAGAGATGGGGTTTCATCATGTTGGCCAGGCTGGTCTTGAACTCTTGACCTCAGGTGATCCACCTGCCTGGGCCTCCCAAAGTGCTGAGATTACAGGTGTGAGCCACCGCCCTGGGTGGCCTCCATGATTTCAAGGGATGATTGTCATAGGGAACAGAATTCATTACATGACTCTGCATGTAATATGCAGACAACAGTAGGACTCTCCCCTCCTTCATTCTAGGATCTATGCTTCTGTTAATGCAGCAGTTTCAGGTAGCTTCATTTTTGCCTTCCTTTCTGCACTTATGGAGACCTCATCCTAGGTGAAGGAGTACATGGAGGACCTAACAGAGACAAAGCAGGAGAAGAGAGAAGCTTGTGCCATAGAAAAAGGAGAGATGGAAGAGGGACGTGTCACGGATGCCTCCTTTAAAGTGGACACAAAGCAGGCTTTTTGCAGTGTTTCTGGAGCCTGACACACAGCCCTCTACACATGATATTTGTGAATGTTTTCTTCATGGGAGCCCAGATTTTCTAACACATACTGACAGGCTTCTTATTGGCAGCTTATGGCAATGAATTGGGTAACAGGAATTTGACAGCAAGCAGATAGCCCAGGCTGAGACTTAATTTTTAGTGACAGACTGAGAGTCACTGGAGAGAACCTTTAGGAGGGGAAATAAACACAGGACAGAGCCTTCCATCTGCCTTCCAATGAGGGACCCAGGGATTGGGCCAATCCATCTCGTTATAGGTGACCTCCTGGGACTCTCTTCCTTTTTTTTTTTTTTTTTTTTTTTTGAGATGAAGTCTTGCTCTGTTGCCCAGGCTGGAGAGCAGTGGTGTGATCTTGGCTCACTGCAGCCTCTGCCTCCCGGGTTTTAAGCAGTTCTCTGCCTCAGCCTCCTGAGTAGCTGGGATTACAGGCACGTGTCACCACGCCCGGCTAATTTTTTGTATTTTTAGTAGAGATGGGGTTTCACCATGTTGGCCAGGCTGGCCTTGAACTCCTGACCTCCAGTGATCTGCCTGTCTTGGCCCCTCAAAGTGCTGGGATTACAGGCGTGAGCCACCATGCCCAGCCTCCTTTTTTTTAATGCCTTCATCCCCTCAGTTCCTCTTTCCCAGGTCCAGGCCACCATCATCTTGTTGTGGAACTTGCCTGGTGAATGGTGTCATCCTGTGACCCCACTGTCTAGGGCAGCTAGAAAATAGTCTTTATTACCCCAGAAGAAAAAAAAAAAAAGAGGCCAGGTGCAGTGGCTCACATTTGCAATCCCAGGACTTTGGGAGGCTGAAGTGGGAGGATTGCTTCAGCCCAGGAGTTCAAGACCAGCCTGGGCAACAGGGTGAAACTTGTCTCTGCAAAAGATAAAAAACTGAGCCAGGCAAGGTGGCATGCACCTGTAGTCTCAACTACTCAGGGGGCTGAGGTGGGAGGATCGCTTGAGCCCAGGAGGCAGACGTTGCAGTGAGCCGACATTACACCATTGCATTCCAGCCTGGGTGACAGAGCGAGACACTGTCTCAAAAAAAGAGAAAGAAAAGAGTTAAGACCATAGGTTTAGGGCCTGATGTGAGAGAGATTTAGAAGAATGCATGAGCTAGTTTTCCTCTAGGACAGAAGAAGGAGAAAGAATGAGGGAAGAGATGGGGTGTGACAAGGGGGAGGAGATGGTGGCTTCAGGACGACAGGACGGGATCAGAGACAGCCCTGATTCCTAAGGGACATGGGAGCCGATCCCCATTTGAGGGATGCAGTATTTCAGAGAGCCCAGAATGGACCCCTGTGCATGAGGCTCCACGATGAGCAGCAGGTCACCTGTGGATAGTAAGAACTAGCTAGAAGAACCGCTCTTCTCGCTGGAGAACCATCTCCCTCTGCCCTGTGAGCCTGAGGTGGAGGGTGGACTCATGGGCGTTAGAGAGATGGTGGGGGGCATATGGAAAGAAAGATGGCTCATTCCAGTTCCACATCTTCTTTGCAAGGCGTGGTGGCTCATGTCTGTGGTCCTGAGGCTTTGGGAGGCTGAGGCAGGAAGATCGCTTGAGCCCAGGAGTTCAAGACCAGCCTAACCAACATAGCAAGACCCTGTCTCTTAAAAAAACATTAAAAAGTCGAGTGTGGTGGTGTACACCTGCAGTCCCCATTACCTGGGAGTGAGCCACTGCGATCATGCCATCCTGTCTCTTTGAAAAAAAGAAAATCCTCTCCTTAGCTGGGACAGTGGAAACACAACTTCTTTATTCTCTCTTGCCTGGAGGACATTTGGGTTGCTTCCAATGTTTGGCTATTATGAACAATGCTATCAACTTTCTTACACATGTATCCTGACACATGTATATAAAAGGATCCGAGGGTGTGCATACACCTGTCTCTGTGTGTGTGTGTGTATGTGTGTGTGAGTGATAAGGTCTTGTTATGTCACCTAGAGGCTGGAGTGCAGCAGCACAGTCATAGCTCACTGCAGCCTTTGCTTCCTGAGCCCAAGAGATCCTACAGCTTCAGCCTCCTGAGTAGCTGGGACGACAGGCATGCACCACCACACCTGGCTAATTTTTAAGTTGTTTTTTTATAGAGACAGGGTCTCGCCATGTTGCCCAGGCTGCTCTTGAACTCCTGGCCTCAATTGATCCTCCTGCCTTGGCCTCCCAAAGTGCTGCAATGATAGGCCTGAACCGCGCCTGGCCTGTTGAGCTTCCGTTAACTGCACGTCTGTTCGCATCTCAGATGTCTGTCTGCATCTGAGCCTGGGGGCCTTAGTGCCTTTGTCACGCACATTTGAGGCAAGGAGGATTGTCACTGCTGGGTCAATATGCCCATGTTCAGCTTTCTAACACCTCATTATTTCCCAAAGAGGCCATAGCAGTTTACACTGCTGCCATGTATTCAATCATTAATTCATCAAACACCTTCCAGCCCCAACGGCACATCAGGCACATGTGCCCCATAAGCCAACATGCCTTCTGCCAGGCGCAGTGGCGCATGCCTGTAATCCCAGCAAGTAAATAACTGGCAGTACATCATTCATCATTGGTGCACATCCACTTGGCATTATTCTAGTTAAAATTCCTTGCAGTTTGCTTGGTATGAAGTAATAAGTTAATCATGAAAAAATGCTAAAATTGTTCTCATTTTTGATGTATTACCGGTATTTTGTCAACTACTGAGAGAATTGGGGTAAAATACTTCCCTATGATGGTAGACTTTGTCGATCAATTTCTCCTTTTCTTTTTTTTCTGGCTTTCAGTGTTTTGAGGCTATTAGGTACGTGCAAGTCTGAAATTGCTGCACCTTGATGTATTGAAGCCTTTATCATTATGTAACGACCCCTTTATCTCTTTTAAGGCATTCTCCTTCACTCCTGTTCTAAATAATATGAACGTGGCTGCTTTAGCTTTCCTTTGGTTAGTATTTGCCTGATATATCCCTTTTTTAATCTTTCAATTTTTCTTCTGCGTCCTTGTTTTAAGCACATTTCTTATAAATAGCATTGTCTTAGCCAGCCTCCGACATCCAGTTCACACCTTCTGTAGCCCTCTCTGACATGGTGTAATGGCAGGACACATACACACCCACATGCACACATATGTATACATTTATACATATATATTTATGCATATGTAATTTTTATAATATATGTATTTTTATATTTGTATAAATGCATATGTATATTTATGTATGTATAAATGTGTGTGTGTGTGTCTGTGTGTATTTTATTTAGAGTTGGAGTTGTGCTCTGTTGCCCACGCTGGGGCACTGCGGTGTGACCACACTTCACTGTAGTCTTGAAGTCCTGGACTCAAACGATCCTCCCTCCTCAGCCTCTCTAGTAGCTGAGACTGCAGGTGTGTGCCACCACACCCAGTTTTTTTTTTTTTTTTAATTTGATTTTTTGTAGAGACAGGCTCTTGCTCTGTTGCCCAGGCTAGTCTGGAACTCCTGGGCTCGAGTGATCTCCCCACCTTGGCCTTTTGAGTATCTGGACTATAGGTGTGCCCCCTCCACCTTTTTTTTGATACGGAGTGTCACTGTGTCTCCCAGGCTGGAGTGCAGTGGCACGATCTCAGCTCACTGCAACCTCTGCCTCCTGGGTTCAAGCGATTCTCCTGCCTCAGGCTCCCAAGTAGCTTGGAATTACAGATACCCCTGATGATGCTTGAAGAAGTCCAGTTTTTTTTGTTTTTTGTTTTTTTTTTGGCTTAGCCAGGATTGAATGCTGCTACTTTCAGAGTTGCAAAGAGGCCAGGCTGCAGAATTGCACGGGGCTGTACTCAGCCCTCTGGCACAAACCACAGAGGCACAGAGGGAGCAGAAAAGCTAGGCTTGAAGTGCATCACCCCCTCCCCACCGAGGACACGCTTCTGCCGGGCATCCTGGATTCCTACCCTGGTGCATCCCGAGGGGGTCCCCGAGAAAAGAGTAGCTCTGTTTCTGTGTCTGTTTCTGTGTCAGTGTCTCATCCCAAGTTGCCGTTGTTAAGGCTACCAGTGTTTTGGTTTTTTAAAGCTTTCATTTTAGGTTTACGGGTCCACATGCAGGTTTGTTATATAGGTAAGTTGCATGTCGTGAAGGTCTAGTCTACAGATTATTTCATCATCCAGGTAGTAAGCATAGTACCTGATGGGTACTTCTTTTTTTTTTTTTTTAAGATGGAGTTTCACTCTTGTTGCCAAGGCTGGAGTGCAATGGAGTGATCTCAGCTCCCTGTAAACTCTGCCTCCTGGGTTCAAGCGATTCTCCTCCCTCAGCCTCCCGAGAGGCTTGGATTACAGGTGCCCGCCACCATGCCCAGATAATTTTTTGTATTTTTAGGAGAGATGGGGTTTGACCATGTTGGCCAAGCTGGTCTTGAACTCCTGACCTCAGGTGATTGGTCCCCCTGCCTCAGCCTCCCGAAAGTGCTGGGATTAGAGTCGTGAGCCACCGTGCCCGGCCGGTGGGTATTTTCGATCTTCACCCTCCTCCCACCCTTCGCCTAGAAGTAGAACCCAGTGTCCGTTGTTTCCTTCTTTGTGTCCATGTGCACTCAATGTTCAGCTTCCACTTATGAGTGAGAACACGTGGTGCTTGGTTTTCTGTTCCTGCATTGTTTTGCTTAGGATAATGGCCTCCAGCGCCATCAATGTTGCTGCAAAGGGCATGATCTTGTCTTTTTTATGACTGTGTAGTAGTCCATGGTGTATATATCTATCTACATACTTTTCGAGATAGAGTCTCACTCTGTCACCTAGGCTGGAGTGCAATGGTCTGATCTGGCTCACTGCAACCTCCACCTCCTGGTTCAAGCGATTATCCTTCTTTAGTGTCCTGAGTAGCTGGGATTACAGGTGCTGCCACCACACCTGGCTAATTTTTGTATTTTTAGTAGAGACCAGGTTTCACCACGTTGGCCAGGCTGGTCTTGAACTCCTGACATCAGGTGATCCACCTGCCTCTGACTCCCAAAGTGCTGGGATTACAGGCATGAGCCACTGCATCCAGCTGCACAGCATATATTTTAACCACATTTTCTTTCTTTTTTTTTTTTTGAGGGTCTCACTCTGTTGCTCAGGCTGGAGTGCAGTGGTGCGATCATGGCTCCCAGTAGCCTTGACCTCCTGGCTCAAGTGATCCTGTGATCTCATCCTCCTGAGTAGCTGGGACTACACACCTGCACCACCATACCTGGTTCGTCTTTTAAATTTTTTATAGAGATAGGGGTCTCACCATGTTGCCCAGGCTGATCTTGAACTTCTGGGCTCAGGCAGCCCTCCCGCCTTAGCTTCCCAAAGTAGAGACAGGGTTTCACCATGTTGGCCAGGCTGGTCTCAAACTCCTGACCTTGGGTGATCCACCCACCTCGGTCTTCCAAGGTGCTGGGATTACAGGTGTGTGCCATGGTGCCTGGCTGGCCTGACCAACCTTTTCTAAGCAGGTGGGCACATTTGTCCACATCCATTCCATGGCGGGTCCAAGGTCAGATGGACTTTCTCGAGCTTCCTGGCTCCCAGTATCCACACCACGGAGGAACAAGAACCCATCTGCACTGTTCAAGGATGCGGTGTGGCTCAGCTTACACCACCAACATGAGCTGGAATTTCAAACAGAGAAATGAATAATAAAACCTGTCCTGGCTCACGAAAGCCCTGGGGACCTAGCGGAAGCAAATACAAAACTGCTCTTTATGAACTCGGTCACAGTCCAAAGGGCATGAAATCCCACAGAAAAGGCACTCCCCTCCGCCTTGGAGGAGGAAATAAAACAGACATTACAACTCACCAGAGGGAGACTCCCAACTGTGAAGGTATCAGCTTTCTAAGAACTCAAAATGAAGGCACAAGCTGGGAAATTCTATTGAACAGGTACATTTAATATCATTAAAATGGATGAAGAGAGGGAGAAATGGAGGACGGAAAACACAATGAAATTATGTGTATATATTATAAAAAGGCTCAAAAGAACCTCTAGGGAAAGTATTCACTGGAATTAGCCATCTTTTTTATTTTCTTCTTTCAGACAAGATCTTGCTCTGTTGCCCAGGCTGGAGTGCGGTGGTGTGATCATAGCTCACTGCAGCCTCCAACTCCTGGGCTCAAACGCTCCTCCTGCTTCAGCCTTCTGAGTAGCTGAGACTACAGATGTGCACCACTGACCATCAGGACGCTTTTTCATAGCACCCTTTACTTTTGCGTTGATGCTCCCATCCATCAGATGCAAACATGTGTCAGAATAAGGCTACTCCTGGGGCCCTTTGTAATGAAGGTGATGTGTTTGTGAGATGGATGGTGGGGAAAAGTGGCCTAGACCTGTGTGTGAACAGCAGAATGATTCCCTGTGCAGGAGATCAAATTCTCAACCTTGGCCTAGAACTTTGCATTTTGTTTACATAGTGGTGCAAACAATCATTATTATTATTATTTTTTTGAGATGGAGTCTCACCATGTCTCCCAGGCTGCAGTGCAATGGTGCAATATCAGCTCATTACAAACTCCACCTCCCGGGTTCAAACAGTTCTGCCTCAGCTTCCCGAGTAGCTGGGATTACAAGCACCAGCCACCATGCCCAGCTAATTTTTGTATTTTTAGTAGAGACAGGGTTTCACCATGTTGGTCAGGCCGGGCTTGAACTCCTGACCTTGTGATCACCTGTCTTGGCCTCCCAAGGTGCTGGGATTACAGGCATGAGCCACCGCGCCTGGCCACAATGATTACTATTTAATTGTCAACAGCCTTTGTGAGTTTCCTCCCTTGCCTATGAAGAGAATACAGTCTTTGAGATGCATGCGACTTCGCAATCCACAAGGTGACTCAGCCTTTATCCAATGATTTCCTGCAATTAAAAAAAAATGCTGCATTGTAGAATTTTCCTATGATGAGTGAGAGAGAAGAAAAGACAAGGGCCTGATGAGAAAGGCCCAAAAGAGCTGCATAAGAAGCAGCCAGAAGAGGAAGGAAAAAGCCACGTGGGTAGAGAAAGTGCCTGGAGAGGGAGGCGAGAGGCTTCTCTGAGTGTGGGAAGGCACATCTATTGGCAACAAGAGGCGCTGTAGAATACAGGAGCACTGGCCAGGAGAGGAAGAAGAGGACACAGTAAGTGTTGCTAAGGTTAGGGTTTGGAGCCTCTGACATTTCTCAAGAGATGCTAGCTAAAGATGAAAATTGCTGTTTCTTTATTTATTTTGAGGAGAGTTGCTTTGTTAAGATTCTGGGCGGCTTGCATGATCCTCTGAATGTGATTCTCAACAGAGTCGGGTGTTAGGAAGCTTCCGGGTCTCTATGTCCAGAGGTCCAGGGATCACTGCACATGTACATGTTAATTTGGAAATCCCTTGAACACAGGTGCACAAATCTTCTTTCCCTTGGTCTGGGTTAGTAAGCCTCTCCTTAGGGGAACAACCCTTTTGATAGGGGAGCACTCGTGGAAGGTAAACCTCAAGCTGACTGGGTTATGATTTTGGGGGTATTTAAAACATTTTATTGTGAAATTAACGTATTGTAAAATTGATACTCCCCTGCCCCTGGTGTACAGTTCTATGAGGTTTTTGTTTGTTTGTCTGAGATGCCGTTTCACTCTTGTTGTCTAGACTGGAGTGCAATAGTACAATTGTGACTCACCACAACCTCTCCCTCCCAGGTTCAAGCGATTCTCCTACCTCAGCCTCCTGAGTAACTGGTATTACAGGCACCTGCCATCACACCTGGCTAATCTTTGTATTTTTTGTAGAGACGGGGGTTTCGCCATGTTGGCTAGGTTGGTCTCAAACTCCTGACCTCAAGTAACCCTCCCGCCTTGGCCTGCTAAAGGCTGGGATTACAGGTGTGAGCCACCATGCCTGGCCATATGAGTTTTAACACATATGTAGACTGGTGCAACAAAATGCAATCAGTATACAGAGCAGTTCCATCAATCTAGAACATTCCCTTATACTACCTGTCACTTTCCCCTACCCATTCTTTGGCCACCTCTGATCTATTCTTCATCACTATAGTTTGTCTTTTCAAGAATGCTATATAAATGGAATCCTCCAGTATAAATTATTTTTAGCTTCTTCACTCAGTTTATAAGTAAACTTTTATTTATTTATTTATTTGAGACAGAGTCTTGAACTCCTGACCTCGTGATCCTCACACCTTGGCCTCCCAAAGTGCTGGGATTACAGGTGTGAGCCACCACGACCGGCCAATCTCCTTCTTTTTTTATGGTTGAATAGTATTCCATTGTGTATGTGTACCACATTTTAAAAATCCAATCATCTGTTGATGGACATAGGTTTTCTCCAAATCTCGGCAATTGTGAACGGTACTGCAGCAAACACAGGAGTGCAGACTTCTCTTCAAGGTACTGATTTCCTTTTTTGGGGGTGTCTATCCAGTCGGGGGATTACTGGATCTAATGATAGCTCTAGTTTTAGTTTTTTGAGGATCCTCCAAACTGTTCTCCATCGTGGTAAGTGAACCTTTAAAGACTGGCTTCTTTCACTCAGCCTTTAAGATCTATCCAAGTTTTTGCACTATTAAGAGTTTACTCCTTTTTTATTGCTAAGTAGTAATCTATTGTATGAAAGTGCCACATTAAAAAAATTGATTCACCTGTTAATCACTTGTTGAAGGACATTTGGATCAGTTCCAGTTTTGACTGATAATAGAAATGCTATAAACATTCATATGCAGGTGTATGTGTGTGTGTGTGTGTGTGTGTTTGTGTGCATCAACATAAGTTTTATTTCTCTAAGATAAATACCCAGAAGTGGCATGATTTCTCTATAATAAATTGCCAGGCCAGGCATGGTGGCTCATGCCTGTAGTCCTAGCACTTTGGGAAGCCGAGGGGAGAGGATTGCTTGAAGCCAGGAGTTCAAGAGCAGCCTGAGCAACAGAGCGAGACCCTGTTTCCACAAAGAGTAAAAAATAATTAGCCAGGTGTAGTGGCTCATGCCTGTAGTCCTAGCTACTCAGGAGGCTGAGGTGGGAGGATCACTTGAACCCAGGAAGTTGAGGCTGCGGTGAGCTATGATCACACCACTGCACTCCAGGCTGGGTGACAGACTGAGAAAGAAATTTCCAGACAAATTCCAGAATGGTTGTACCATTTTGCAGTCTCAGCAGTGATGCACAATGCCAATTTCTCTGCATTCTTGTCAGCACTTGGTCTTTTTTCTTTAGAGCCATTCTGGTAGGTGTATCTCATCATGGTATTAACTTGTGTTTCCCTAATTATCACAATGGTGAGTATTTTCTCAAGTGCTTGTTTGACGTCTCTGTGTCCCCTTTGATGAAAGATCTGGTCAAAGACCTTTGTCTATTTTTAATTGGGCTGTTAGTTTCTTAGTATTGAGTTTCGAGGATTCTTTATATGTTTTGTGTACAAACTGTTTGTTGAATATGTGATTTACGAATATGTTACTTCAGCCTGAGGCTTGTCATTTAATTTTCTTAATAATTTTGATGATGTCCAGGCCAAGTGTGGTGGCTCATGTTTGTAATCCCAGCACTTTGGGAGGCCAAGGTGGGAGGATCGCTTGAGGCTAGGAATTTGAGATTGGCCTAGGCAACATGGTGAAACCCTGTGTCTACAAAAAATACAAAAATTAGCTGGGTGTGGTGGTGAACACCGGTAGTCCAGCTACCGTAGTCCTGCTGAGGAAGGAGGATGACATGACCCAGAGGTCGAGGCTGCAGTGAGCCATGACTGTACAACTGCACTCTAGCCTGGGTGACAGAGTGAGACCCTATTTGAAAAAATAAAAATAAGTTATTTTGATGAAGTCCAGTTTATCTCTTTTTTTCCCCATGGATTGTGCTTTCGGTTTCTTGTCTAGAAACTCCTTACCTACTTTAGGTCTTAAAAATTTTCTCTTGTGTGTCCTAAAAGTTTTATATTTAGATCTGTCATATATTTTGAGTTTTTTGTTTTTATAAGGTATGAGATTTTGGTTGAGATTCATTTTGCACATGGATGTCTAATTGTTTAATATTATTTATAGAAAAAGCTATCCTTTCTCATTGAATTGTTTTTGCATCTTTGTCAAAGGTCAATTGGCATTTTGTGTAAAATTTGTAAGTATCGAGAAAAAAGGATCAATTGGATATTTATGTGGATCTGTTTCTGGGCCCTCTTTTCTACTGATCTATGTGTCTATTGCTTCACCAATACCACACTGTTTTAATTACTGTAGTGATATAGTAAATCTTAGAATTGTCAGTAAGATCCCGCCAACATCACTCTTATTTTTAAATTAAATTAAATTAAATTTTTTCAGCCAGGGTCTTGCTGTGTCCCCCAGATTAGAGTACGGTAATGTGATCATGGCTGCCTGCAGCCTCCACCTTCCAGGGTCAAGCAATCCTCCCACCTCAGCCTCCCATGTAGTTGGGACTGCAAGTGTGCATCACCATGTCAGCTAATTTATTTTAATTTTTGTTCAGATGGAGCTCTCCACTATGTTGCCCAGGCTGGCCTTGAACTCTGGCCTCAGCCTCCCAAAGTGCTGGGATTGCAAGTATGAGGCACTGCACTTAGCCACTTTTTTTTGAGACAGAGTTTTGCTCTGTTGCCCAGGGAGGCGTACACTGGTGTGATCTCAGCTCACTGCAACCTCCGCCTCCCAGGTTCAAGCAATTCTCCTGCCTCGGCCTCCTGAGTAGCTGGGATTATAAGCACCTGCCACCATGCCCAGCTAATTTTCTTTTGTGTGTGTGTGTTTTTAGTAGAGACAGGGATTCACCATGTTGGCCAGGCTGGTCTCCAACTTCCGACCTCAGGTGATCCACCTGCCTCAGCCTCCCAAAGTCCTGGGATTACAAGCGTGTACCACCGTGCCTGGCCAGCAACTCTTACTTTTTTAAAAAACAGTTTTGGCTATTCTAGGTCTTTAACTTTTAATATATGTTTACATATAAACTGATATTATTTTTATTGATTGGAATTGTAGTGTATAGGCTAATTTGAGAAGAACTGACTTGTCTACTATGTTGAGTCTTCTAATTCATGAACATGGTATGTCTTTTCCTTTATGTATGTCTTCATTGATTTCTTTCATTGGTACTTTATAGTTTTCAGCAACAGGTGCTGTATGTGTTTTGTTAGATTTATACTTGAGCATTACATTTTTAAAGGTTGTTTGAAATATTAGTTTTAAAATTCTAGTTTCCAAAGGCTGATTGCTCATATGTAGAAAGATAATTAATGTTGTGGTTGGTTTTGTATCCTGCAACCTTGCTGAGCTTACTTACTAGTTTTAGGAGATTTTCTATGTAGGTGATCATGTTGTCTATGAATAAGGACAGTTTTATTTCTTCTTTTCCAATCTGTATGCCTTCTGTTTTTTTCCTTGCAATATTTTACTGACTTTAATTTCCAGTCTGATCCTGAGTAAGAATGGTAGGAGTGAACATCCTTGCTTTGTTCCTAATTTTAAAGGGGAAAACATTAAATTTTTTCCCATTAAATGTGAGGTGAGCTTGTAGGTTGTTTTTTTAATAGCCTGTATCAGCCTGAGGAATTTTTACTTTTAGTTAACTGAGAGTCATTGTTGTTCTTTTAAGAATCACAAAGTCGAATATTTTTTCTGCATCCTTTCATATGATTACATGCTTTTTCTTCTTTCAACTGTACTTTGACCCATGCTTGGGTGGGTACAGATGGAGAGAAGGGAAAATGAAAAATGGCAAGAAGGAGACAAAGAATTCAGCAGAAGTAGTGAGTTGGAGCAAAAAGTAGCTAGAAGAAATGAAAGCTTTCCCTTCACTAAAGAATTCTGACATATTGGAAAGATCTTAGACTTCTTACTATAGAAGGAATGAAGCTCAATGGTTTTTATCGAAATCCTAAAGGACGAGGTTGACTTCAGTAATCTGGAGGGCTTAGGGACACCTAAGGCAGATGACTTCTAGGGGAAATGTGCCCTCTCTACTCTCAGTTCAGCCTTTTGGGAGCAAATTCATCAATGTATAATGCTTCATCAATGTATGATTCATCAATGAAGCTTCCAAGTCATCACTCAGGTCAATGCCCAGCATATGACAAGTACTTTATATACACCTGTCAGATGAGTGACTGAGTGAAATGTCGTCAACTAGACAATATGACATTGTGATTAGAAGCATGAGTTAGGAGCCAGAATACCTGGGTTGAAATGTGGCTCTGCCTCTGTGAACTTCAGGAAGCTATTAAAGCTCTTTATAGCCTGGGCAACATGGAGAAACTCTGTCTTTACAAAATATACCCAAAATTAAACAGATGTGGTGGTGTGTGCCTGTGGTCCCAGCTACTTAGGAGGCTGAGGTGGGAGGATCAGTTGAGCCTAGGAAGTTGAGGTTGCAGTAAGCCGTGATCGCACCACTGCTCTCCAGCTTGGGTAACAGAGCGAGACCCTAGCTGAAAAAAAAAAAAAAAAAAAAAAGCCCTTTGTGCTGCAGTGTCCTCATCTTTAAGATGAGCACAGTAAAGGCAGGCACTTTGTAGGGCTTAGTAAAGTGCCTGGCCCATAATGAGTGCAATGTAAGTCTGTTTTTATCATTATTCACATTTGTATTTGAGATTGAACAATCTGCTGTGACTCTTTCATTACATTTCCATCATTTTCTTCCTTCTTTCCTTTCTCTCTCGCTCTCTTTTAGGGTGAAGCTTAAAAGAGTTTCTCCTAGAGCCATAGAATTGGAAAGGACTTTAGTGGCACTCTAACTCCAGCTTCGTGCTTTCTGTGTGAGGAAAGGGAGGCTCAGAGAAGCCCAGTGGTCCCCCTCATCTGGAGCATCTGGGGCTTCAGTCACCTGGAACATCATTGTATCATCTGGGCTTGCGCTTGTTCTCTTCTGGCCACAAATCAATTGCAGCTCAGGACCCTCAAAACAACCCAAATATTTAATATTTGCATTGTTGGAAGCTACAGTGCAGGTGCCCATTCAGGACCAGGAGACTTGTAGCTTGAACTATGGCAGTTACCCCAACAATGTGTTGGAAAGCGGACAGGCAGATACAGTGCAAGTGCAGTCAGCAGCAAACACTCCTCCAGGAGAGGAGGCTGTTCTGAGACCTGGAGGAAGCCCTCATTTCCTGGCTGGTCCTCTGATAGGTCACATGTACCTGGAGGCTGCCTTTGTCATCCCTCATCTTTCCTGGCCCCTGAAGCCATTTAGTTGCCTCTCCAGCAAAGGGCTGAGGCAGCAGCCTTGCAAATCTCCATGATCCACCTTGTCCTGCCCAGAATGCATTTGGTGCTCATGTCCATAAATATTTCAGGCCATGCTGCTTAGTTATTAATGGAGTGAAATGAAAGAGAATTCTTTAGCCTCTCCCCTTCTCTACAGATTGAAAATGAGAGCCAGAATTTGAAGGGCTGGAGTGACAAGGGTTTAGGGACTTGGGATGCTGCGGGTGGAGCTGCAGGTGGATTTGCTCTGTCCTGTCCTTATTGTGAAAAAAAGGGCCCTGGTCCCTTGTCCGAAAGAACCACAGAGTTACCCTCTTTCCCCTGATCCCTGGGAAGTGGGGTGTGGATGTTGTCCTGTGATGCCTGTCCCCATCCCTGGCATGGAGCAGACTGCCCAGCCTGCACAAATGCAATGGGACCAACTGCAATGTCCACCTTTGGAAGAGTGAGCCTGGGGAGCCCCCTGGAGCCCCAGCTTGGGATGGGGGCTGGTGACCTGTCAGCCACTCTCAGCCCCACCCCATGGCCTGCAAGGGTGGTGGCCACGTAGATGGTTGACTCTCCTCCCTGCCCCCTCTTCCTTTCTTGGAGTGAAAGAACTAGCATTTGAGGGTGTCCATGGGCGACAAATTCCCCACTCTTAAAACCCCATGTGGGTTGGCAGCAGCCAGGAAGAACCAGCTTTTTTTCAGGGAGTAGAAGCAAGAGCGATGGCTTATCTCATTGTTCCTTTTCATCTGGGACATAATACATCCCACAAAGCTCAGGCCCCATGCTGAAAACACCAATCACATTGCACAGCATTTTTAGTGCTCTGAGTCTCCGAGCAAAGGAAATAGGTGAGACGCTGTCGTCATGGTAGCTAGTCGCAAATTGTCTCTTAAAATAGTATCCACGCTCTGTAAGTAGGGGCTTGACACTTCAAGACTAGTAACGAAGACATCCACTCACCAGGCCTCCTCTTGGGCTTGTGTGGGAGCTGCCGCTCATCCTGGCTCTGGGAGGAACCAACTTCCTGGACGGAGAGGACTGAGGCTCCGGCTCCGGGCCACAACCTGGGATTCAGGCTCAGGGATTGCTACTCTTGTCTATTCGATTCATTAAAAGTTCTTCAGTGGTGGGGTGGATGCTGTTCTAGGCACTGGAGATGCAGCCATGAACAGGAGAACAGGGCACTGACCTTAGAGAGCTTATGTCCCAGTGGCGATGGCTAGTCATCCACAGGGCACAAAGCCGTAACTTCAGGGAGTGAAGATGAAAGAAAGACTGCGTGTGTGTATGTGTGCATGTGGGTCAGGGGTGCTTTTTTTTTTTATAGAGAGAATGCATCAGCAAAGACCTCTCTGAGATCTGAGAGATGAGAATGAAGTGGGCATTTGGAGCCCTTGACTGCTGGGGGATGTGCTTGCTCTAAGTAGCACAGTGGCCTCACACACCTGGTGTCTCCCAGTTCTTTCTTCACTATACACAGGGCAGGCAGACCTACCGATCTGACTGATAGAGTTCAGGCGAATACACAAAACACTCTCACTTCTCCCGCTTGGCAGTAATCTGCTCACGGGGTGCAGGACTCTGCTGTGCTCTGAGTCTTATCTAGGTGACACTGGCCTGTGGTGCTGTGTGGCTGGGCTTAGGTCTGGCTGGAGAGGTTGCACTCAGTGTTCACATCAAGCTCCATCCTCCAAGCTGGACTTCGTGACTCATGAAAGGGAGGAATGAGCTTCTTTTGTCCTTTTGGTGGGTCTTACTTGCCCATGTGCTCAGACTCAAGTTGGGAAGAGAAGGGCTTCTATCGAGTCCCTTCCAAGACTCCAACTTTGGGGAAGGAGGCTCCACATGAATTGAAGAGAACGTGCAACGGTTCTGAGGCAGGAGTGAGCCTGGCCCATTTGAAGATGACGAAGAGGCCAAGTCTGGCCAGGACAGAGTGGTCAACTAGGAGAGGGTCAAGGAAGAAGAGAGCAAGCTAGGGCAGATGGATGGTCTCAGAGGTCTTGGGGTGGAGTTTTATTTTAAGCTCATTTGGGAGGATTTTAAGCACAGGGGTGGCACGGTCCAGTTTTTCTTTCTTTCTGGGTGGCTCTGTTACCCAGGCTGGAGTGCAGTGGCGTGATCTCAGCTCACTGCAACCTTTGCCTCCCAGGTTCCAATGATTCTCCTGCCTCAGCCTCCCGAATACGTGAGATTACAGGTTCCTGCCATGGTGCCTGGCTAATTTTTGTATTTTTAGTAGAGATCGGGTTTCACCACGTTGGCCGAGCTGGTCTTGATCTCCTGACCTCAGGTGATCTGCCCACCTCGCCCTTTCAAAGGGCTGGGATTCCAGGTGTGAGCCATCACACTCGGCTTGGTTTCTATTAAGCAGAACAAAGCAGAAAGCAAGATCACTCAGGACAAGGCAGCAGTTTTCTAGGTATGACATGATAGCAGCTTGGAGAAGGTCTTAGTGAAGATGGAGAGAGAGGTCACTGTATTCTGGAGCTAGATCCAAGGGGACTTGTTGAAAGGTTGGAAGCATTTGGGGAAAGAAGATTAGAGAAAACCTAGGAAGTCAAAGGGGGCCAGCAATGTTGACTCACGCCCCAGAGCCAGTGAGGCTGGGGTGGCTCATCTAATGGCCAATAGAGAGGCACCAGGCTTGGTGGGGAGCCCGTGCCCCAGGAGGACACAGGGTGAAGAGCCGGGAGAAAACCTGGCCAGCCCTAGTATCTTAGTCTATTTTCTGTTGCTTAGATTAGGTTGGCACTTTTGCACCAACAAATAACAGAATGCTTTTTGTTTTTTTGGGGACGGAGTTTCACTTTTCTCACCCAGGCTGGAGTGCAATGGTGCGATCTTGGTTCACTGCAGCCTCTGCCTCCTGGTTTCAAGCGATTCTCTCACCTTAGCCTCACAAGTAGATGGGATTACAGGCGCACACCATCACACCTGGCTAATTTTGTATTTTTAGTAGAGATGGGGTTTCACCATGTTGCCCAGGCTGGTCTCAAACTCTTGACCTCAGGTGATCCACCCACCTAGGCCTCTCAAACTGTTGGGATTACAGGCGTGAGCCACTGTGCCTGGCCACCTCCTTTTAATTTTTAATTGTGCTAAGATATGCATAAAATAAAATCGACCATTTTACCTATTCTTAAAGTGAATAATTCAGTAGTATTAGTTATGTCCACACTGCTGTGCAACCAATCTCCAGATTTCCTCATCTTCGCAAACTGCAACTCTGGACCCATAAAATACTCCCTCCCCATCTTCCCTCCCGTAGTCCCTGGGAACCACCCTTCTACTTCCTGTCTCCAAGAATCTGACTGCTCTAGAGACCTCATATAAGTGGAATCAGATACAGCACGTG
>CAUYQU010064251.1:0-16951 GCA_963574635.1 Cheracebus regulus
AGAAGTTTCTTATTATCCACCTTCTGAAGCCTGATTCTGTGAGTTCATCACACTCATCCTCCATCAAGCCTTGTTCTCTTGCTGATGAGGAGCTGCGATCCCCGGTAGGAGGAGAGGCATTCTGATTTCGGGTGTTCTCAGCGTTTTTCACTGGTTTCTTCCCATTTTTGTGGATTTATCCACCTGTCATCTGTAATTGCCGACTTTCAGATTGGGTCTCTGAGTGGACGTCTGGCTTGTTGGTGATGAAGTTTTTTCTTTTTCTTAGTTTTCCTTCAGGGGGCGCCCCTTCCCCACAGAGCTGGGCCTTCCCGGGTTCAGCTGTGCTTTCTCCGTCCTCAGTGCTTCCAATTGCTGTTCTTCTTGTGGGGATGAGACCAGCGGAGCCCGACTAAAAGGGCAACCAGTCCCGTACACTCCTCACCGAGAAGCGCCGTGCCAGCCAAAAGAGTCGCGCTGGCGACCCGTGTGGCTCCTTCGCTGGGAATCTCCCAGTCTGTGGGCATCAAAAATTCATCTGCAATTGCGGCATCCACTTGCTGTCTGCGCTTTCACTGGGAGCTACAATCCTGAGCTGCTGCTACGCGGCCATCTTGGATCTCTCTCCGGAAGGACACTTTTAACTTTCATTAGGAACTTAGGTTTTTTTCTGTATTTGGTGTTTCAGGTTCAGTCATATGTTCTTTAATACTAAATTGTCTCATATTTGGCCAGTGAGTCTCTTCATGTTGGCTTATATGTCCTTTTGATATAATCTCTTTGTCTTTTATGATTTCCTTCCTTGCTTTCAAGTAAAATGAGACTTTCCAGTACTATCTTGTATGCTTTCCTGCTCCAGTTCTGAAATCAGCCATTTCTCCAAAGAGCCTTTGTTTGTCTTAGTAGTGAATGGTATTTAGAGGCCATAACCAGCATAGTAGGAGTGTTCATTGCTATAGCATTATTATTTCTCATTGCTACTTGACCTTTATAGTGGACAGAGCTAAGATGTATGTTTTTTGTGTGCTTTTGGATTTTTTTAGAGACAAGATCTAACTGTTACCCAGAGTGGAGTGAAGTGGCCTGATCATAATTCATCACAGCCTTGAATTCCTGGGTTCAGGCAATCCTTCTGCCTCAGCCTCCCAAGTAGCTGGGACTACAGGCACGTGCCACCACACCTGGCTAATTTTTTTTTTTTTTTTTTTTTTTGAGATGGAGTCTCGCTCTGTCACCCAGGCTGGAGTACAGTGGCTCTATCTCAGCTCACTGCAACCTCTGCCTCCCAGTTTCAAGTGATTCTCTTGCCTCAGACTTCTGAGTAGCTGGGATTACAAGCATGTACCACCATGCTCAGCTAATTCTTGTATTTTTAGTACAGACGGGGTTTCACCATGTTGGTCAGGCAGGTCTTGAACTCCTGACCTTGTAATCTCCCCACCACGACCTCCCAAAGTCCTGGGATTACAGGTGTGAGCCACTGTGCCTGGCCACACCTGGCTAATTTAAAATTTTTTTTTTTTTTTTTTTTTTTGAGGCAGAGTTTTGCTCTTGTTGCCCAGGCTGAAGTGCAGCAGCCTGATCTCAGCTCATCACAACCTCTGCCTCCCAGGTTCAAGCATTTCTCCTGCCTCAGCCTTTCCAATAGTTGGGATTACAGGCATGCACCACCACACCCGGCTAATTTTGTATTTTTAGTAGCGACGGTTTCTCCATGTTCGTCAGGCTTGTCTCGAAATCCTGACCTCAGGTGATCCACCCACCTTGGCCTCCCAAAGTGCTAGTTTTTTTTGAGACAGAGTCTTGCTGTGTCACCCAGGCTGCAGTATAGTGGCATGATCTTGGCTCACTGCAACCTCTGTCTCCCATATTTATGTAATTCTCATGCCTCAACCTCTGGAGTAGCTAGGATTACAGGCACTTGCCACTACACTCGGCTAATTTTTACATATTTAGTAGAGATGAGGTTTACCATGTTAGCCAGGCTGGTCTCAAACTCCTGACCTCAAGTGATCCATCTTCCTGGGCTTCCCAAAGTGCTGGAATTATAGGAGTCAACCACCACACCTGGCCTAATTTTTTTTTCTTCTTACTTTCTGTGGTTTGTACTAGCCTAATTTTTACTTTTTTTTTTTTTTGAGATGGAGTCTTGCTCTGTCACCAGGCTGGAATGCAGTGGTGTGATCTCGGCTCACTGCAACCTCTGCCTCCTGGGTTCAAGCAATTCTCCTGCCTCAGCCTCCTAAGTAGCTGGGACTACAGGTGTGTGCCACCATGTCCAGCTAATTTTTTTGTATTTTTAGTAGAGACGGGGTTTCACCATGTTGGCCAGGATGGTCTCAATTTCTTGACTTCGTGATCCACCGGCCTCGGCCCCCCAGAGTGCTGAGAATACAGGTATGAGCCACTGCACCTGGCCTTAAATTTTTTTATAGAGAGGAGATTTCACTGTGTTGCCCAAGCTGGTCTTGAACTCCTAGCTTCAAGCCATCTTCTCATCTCATCCTCCTAAAGCACTATAATTATAGGTGTGAGCCACTACACCCAGCCTATATATGTGTGTGTGTGTGTGTGTGTGTGTGTGTGTGTGTGTGTGTGTGTGTGTGTGTGTGTGTGTGTGTGTATATTTTAATTCAGTCAAATATAGCAGTAGGGTCCAGTTTTTTTTTGTTTTTTTTTTTTTGAGATGGAGTCTTGCTCTGTCAATCAGGCTAGAGTGCAGTGGTGCAATCTCAGCTTACTGCAACCTCCACCTCCAGGTTCAAGTGATTATCTTGCCTCAGCCTCCTGAGTAGCTGGGACGACAGGCATGCGCCACCATGCCCAGCTAATTTTTGTATTTTTAGTAGAGACAGGGTTTCACCATATTGGCCAGGCCAGTCTCAAACTCTTGACCTCATGATTCGCCCACCTCGGCCTCTCAAAGAGCTGGGACTACGGGCGTTTGCCACCATGCCCAGCCTTTTTTTTTTTTTTAAGGAGAAAAAATCAGAAATGTATACAGATGATTATAATTCAAAGTTAATATTTCAGGGGTTTTGTTTAACATCATTGATATTTACAATGGAATCTCTGGCTGGGTGCGGAGGCTCCTACCTGTAATCCTAGCACTTTGGGAGGCCAAGGTGGGCAGATGGCTTGAGCCTAGGAGTTTGAGACCAGGACCAGCCTGGGCAATATGGCGAAACCCCATCTCTACTAAAAATACAAAAAATTAGCTGGATGGGGTGGCATGCCCATAATTCCAGCTACTTGGGTGGCTAAGGTGAGAGGATCACCTGAGCCCAGAAGGTGGAGGCTACAGTGAGCCAAGATCGTGCCACTGAACTCCAGCCCAGGTAACAGAGTGAGACCATGTCCCACAGGAAAAAAAAAAACTGAATCTCTTTTCTGTCATGCTAAAAGTCCTTTTCCAAAACATGAACATAATCACTTATTTTCTTCTCTAATCTTTTAAAGAATTCCATAAAACATAAAAGAAGGGGCTATTACAGTATTATGTATACTCAGAACAGCAAATACTCAAAACTAATACTAAATACAATATGATCATGTCTGCAATTTGCTTTAAAATAATTCAGAAAAAAAAGACCTATATAGATTAACCCAAAATAACAAAATATTAACAATTTAAACCTTAGTGGAAAGTACTTTAGTGTTTCTTTCTTTCTTTCTTTCTTTCTTTCTTTCTTTCTTTCTTTCTTTCTTTTTTTTTTTTGAGACAGAATCTTGCTCTGTCACCCAGGCTGGAGTGTAATGGCGTGATCTCGGTTCACTGCAACCTCCGCCTCCCAGGTTCAAGCAATTCTCCTGCCTCGGCCTCCCAAGAAGTGAGATTACAAGCGCTTGCCACCACATCCAGCTAATTTTTTGTATTTTTAGTAGAGACAGGGTTTCACCATGTTGGCCAGGCTGGCTTGAACTCCTGACCTCAGGTGATCCACTTGCCTCAACCTCTCAAAGTGCTGGGATTACAGGCATGAGCCACCATGCCCAACCTAGAGTGTGTTTTTGACTTGTGATATTTTCAGTTTAGAATGGGTTTATTGGGCCATAGCCACATTGTAAGTCAGGAAGCATCTATATTTTTTATATACACCATGAAAACCATGTAGCTTCAGCATCAGTCCCCTATAGTGAAATGCTATAGTAGAGGATAGTAAGCTTGTTAAAAGTAAGTACTTCAGGCCAAGCACTGTGGTTTATGCCTGTAATCCCAGCACTTTAGGAGACCGAGGTGGGTGGATCACGAGGTCAAAAGATCAAGACCATCCTGGCCAAATGGTGAAACTGCCCTCCAGCCTGGCGACAGACCAAGACTCCATCTCAAAAAAAAAAAAAAAAAAGTACATATTTCAAGAAGCCAATGTGAAAATTCAAGAAAAATGTATCTTAGTCTGCTCGGGATCCCGTAACAAAACACCATAGACTGTTTGGCTTAAACAACAGAAATTTATTTTCCTGCAGTTCTGTGGGCTAGAAGTCCAGATCAAGGTCTTGCAGGGCCACTTTCTGATGGCAACTCTCTTCCTGCTTGTAGATGACCTTCTCGCTATGTTCTCAAATTGGTGGAAAGAGATTCTCTCACTCTCTCTTCCTTCTTCCCTTCCTCTTTTTTTTTTTTTTTTCCGAGATGGAGTTTCGCTGTTGTTACCCATACTGAAGTACAATGGCACAATATTGGCTCACTGCAACCTCCGCCTCCCAGGTTCAAGCAATTATTGTGACTCAGCCTCCTGAGTAGCTGGGATTACAAGCACATGCCACCACACCCGGCTAATTTTTATATTTTCAGTAGAGATGGGGTTTCACCACATTGGCCAGGCTGGTCTCAAACTCCTGACCTCATGATCCGCCCGCCTCAGCCACCCAAAGTGCTGGGATTACAGGTGTGAGCCACCGCGCCCAGCCCCCTCCCTATTCTTAAAAGGCTGCAAGTTTTATTGGATTAAAGCCCTCTCCAAATATAGTCACAATTGGAATTTAGGGCTTCAGCATATGAATTTGATAAGGACACTATTCAGTTCATAGCATTCCATCTCACACTCCCAAAATTCATGTTGTTATTGCATGCAAACCACATTTATCCCATCCTAACAACCTCCAAAGTCTTAACTCATTCCAGCGTTAACTCAAAAGTCCAAAGTCTCTTCTAAATAGCCTCACCAGCTGTGAACCTATGGAAACAGACAAGTTATATATTTACAAAATACAAGGAATGGAGAGGCATAGGATAGATATTTTCATTCCAAAAGGGAGAAATCAGAAAGTAAGAAGGGTGACAGGCCCGAGGCAAGTCCAAAACCTAGGAAGGTAAACTCCATTAGATCTTGAGTCTTGAGAATAATCCTCTTTGGGTCGGTATTCTGCCCTCCGGAGCCTGTGGTGGGAATGGCAGTCCTTCTGATGTCTGGATAACCTTTGAGGTCATTCTTCCCTTTTTTGGAGGACAAGGCATGTTTGCGGCCAGATAGCTCTATTTCTGGTGCTGTAGACTCTAAGTCCAGCAGCCTTCTTTCTTCTTGCCGGATTTTTAATGTCTCCTGGCTACTGTTGAGGTAGCTGATTACATGTGGTTCACACCTGTGCTAATCTCCTCATCAAATGGTTCAGCCACACCAGAGTGCTCTCTTCAGAACAAGCTTTCTCATTTTTTCACAATATGGACAGGCTGAAAAATTTCCTAAACGTTTAAGTCCTGGTTTCTTTTTACTTAACAATTCCTTTACTGTACCTCTCAACTCTTCCATTTTACTATAAACAGTCAAGATGACCCAGGCCACACCTTCAAACTTTTACTTAGAATTCACCTAAACTTGTGGTCAGACCTTAATGGCACCTTATCTAAAAAAAATGTAAAAAAAAGAATTCACCTCAACTAAATATCTAATTTCATCCTTCAGAAGTTCTATCTTCCACAAAACACTAGAACACAATTAAGGTAAGTTCTTTGCAGTTTATAATAGGGATCACCTTTTCTCCATTTTCCAATATCTTATCTCATTTTTCTCTGAGACCCCATCAGAATGGCTTTAAAGACCATATTTCTACCGACATTCTGTTCATGATTGTTTATGTATTCTCTAAGAAGATGGAGGTTTTCAGGCCGGGCGTGGTGGTTCACGCCTGTAATCCCAGCACTTTGGGAGGCTGAAGCAGGTGGATCACCTGAGGTCAGGAGTTTGAGACCAGCCTGGCCAACATGGTGAAACCCCATCTCTATTATAAATTAAATAAATTTTTTAAAAATTCAGCTATGGAAGAATCTGAAAAAAAAAAAAAAAAAAAAAAAACTGGGTATGGTGGCGGGTGCATGTAATCCCAGCTACTTGGAAGGCTGAGGCAGGAGAATTGCTTGAACCCAGAAGGTGGAGGTTGCAGTGAGCTGAGATCGTGCCATTGCACTCCAGCCTAGGCGACAGAGTGAGACTGTGCCTCAAAAAAAAAAAAAAAAAAAAAAAAAAACAAAGAAGAAGAAGAAGATGGAGGTTTTCTATCCAGCTCTTCTTTTTTCTTCCTGAGTCCTCACCAGAATTAATGTCCATATCTACCATTCCTTCCTGGCATCTAGGATTTTTCCAGCATTCACCTCAAAACTCCTCCAACTTCTACCTCCTCCAGCCTTTGGAATTATCTAGTTCCAAAGCTACTTGCACATTTTTAGGTATCTGTTACTTAACAGTATCAAAATCTGTCTTCGTCGGCTTGGGCTGCCAAAAGAAAATACCATAGACTGGGTAGCTTAAACAACACAAATTTATTTTCTCATAGTCCTGCAGGCTAGAAGTCCCAGATCAAGGTCTGGCAGTGTTGGTTTCTGGTAAGGGTCCTCATCCTGACTTGCACATAGCTGCCTTCTCACTGTGCCTCGTGTGGTAGAGAGACAAAGAGAGAGATCTCTTCCTTTTCTTTTCTTTTCTTTTTTTTTTTTTTTTTTGATATGGGTTTCACTCTTGTTGCCCAGGCTGGAGTGCAATGGTGTGATCTCGACTTACCACAACCTCCACCTCCTGGGTTCAAGTGATTCTCCTGCTCCAGCCTCCTGAGTAGCTGGGATTACAGGCGTGCACCACCACACTTGGCTAATTTTGTATTTTTAGTAGAGACGGGGTTTCTCCATGTTGATCAGGCTGGTCTCCAACTCCCAACCTCAGGTGATCCACTCACCTTAGCCTCTCAAAGTGCTGGAATTACAGGTGTGAGCCACCGTGCCCAGCAATCTCTTCCTTTTCATATAGTACCACCAGTTCCATTGGATTAGGGCCCCATATTTATGGCCTTATATTACCTTAATTGCAGTAGTCCTCCCTTATCCATAGTTTTGCTTTCTGTAGTTTCAGTTACCTGCAGTCAACTGCGGTCTAAAAGTATTAAATGGAAATTCCAAAAATAAACAATTTATAAGTTTTAAAATGTACATCATTCAGGCCAGGTGCAGTGGCTCACACCTGTAATCCCAGCACTTTGGGAGGCCGAGGTGGGTGGGTCACTTGAGGTTAAAAGTTCGAGACCAGCCTGGCCAAGATGAAGAAACCCCGTCTCTACTGAAAATACAAAAAACAGCAGGGCATGGTGGCAGACACCTGTAATCCCAGGTACTTGGGAGTCTGAGGCAGGAGAATTGCTTTAACCTGGGAGGTGGAGGTTACAGTGAGCTGAGATTGTGTCACTGTACTTCAGCCCTCCAGCCTGCAGGGTAGAGTGACACTCCATCTCAAATAAATAAATAAATAAATAAAATATATACCATTCTGAGTACAGTTTTCTTTCTTTCTTTTTTTTTGAGACAGAATCTCGCTCAGTCTCCCCCAGGCTGAAATGTAGTGGTGCTATCTCAGCTCACTGCAACTTCTACCTCCCAGGTTCAAGCAATTCTCATTTCTCATGCCTCAGCCTCCCAAGTAGCTAGGACTACAGGTGTGTGCCACCATGACCAGCTAATTTTGTTTTTGTTGTTGTTGTTGTTGTTGTTATTTTGAGATGGAGTTTTGCTGTTGTTGCCCAGGCTGGAGTGCAGTGGCACAATCTCAGCTTACTGCAACCTCCACTTCCCAGGTTCAATCAATCCTCCTGCCTCAGCTTCCCAAGTAGCTGGAATTACAGGCACCCACCACCATGCCCTGCTAATTTTTGTATTTTTTGGTAGAGATGGGGGTTTCACCATGTTGGCCAGGCTAGTCTTGAACTCCTGACCTCAAGAGATCCACCTACCTAAGCCTCCCAAAGTGTTGGGATTACAGGTGTGAGCCACTGTGCCTGGCCCTGAGTACAGTTTTCTGAAATCTCACACCATCCAGCTCTGGGCCACTCAGGGCATGAATCCTCTCTTTGTCTAGCATCTTCTCACGCTATAGGTTACTTAACCCCCTTTAGACACCTAGCAGCCTCTGGATTGTCTGAAGTATTGCAATGCTAATGTTTAGACCACCCTTATTTTACTTATTAATGACCTTAAAGTGCAAGCATAGTGATGGTGGAAATTTGGATATGCCTAAAAGAAGTAAGTGCTTCCTTTAAGTGAAAAGGTGAACATTCTCAACTTAATAAGGAAAGAAATTGTATGCTGAGGTTGCTAAAGCAGTAACAAGAATGAAGAATGGTAAGAATAAATCTTCTTATTTGTGAAATTTTAACATATATTGTTACAATTTTTTTATACTATTATTAGTAATTGTTAATCTCTTACTGTATTAGAGTTCTCCAGAGAGACAGAATCAGTAGGATACAGATAGGCCAGGCATGGTGGCTCATGCCTGTAATCCCAGCACTTTGGGAGGCCAAGGCAGGTGGATCACCTGAGGTCAGGAGTTCAAGACCAGCCTGGTCAACATGGTGAAACCCCATTTCTACTAAAAATACAAAAATTAGCTGGGCATGGTGGTGCACACCTGTAGTCCCAGCTACTCGGGAGGCTGCGGCATGAGAATCACTTGAACCCAGGAGGCAGAGGTTGCAGTGAGCTGAGATCATGCCACGCACCCCAGCCTGGGTGACAGAACAAGACTCTGTCTCAAAAAAAAAAAAAAAAAGACCAACATGGGTCTCATAAGTACATTTAGTTGAAATTGTATAGAATCAGCTCTATATTCCCCTCATTCTGAACTTCACTGCAAAAGATTTATCCAGAGGAGCTTACCCAAGTAAACCCCTCAACTAATCCGTTAAAGCCGGGAATGGAGGGGGCAGAATTCAGTTCTCAAGAAAAGAAGGCATAATCTCAGGCATTAGAAAACTGTATGGGGACTTTTGACAACTTTACCCAGTACCTTAACATCTAGTATGATGTTAAAATGCGTGCTGCACAAATGTTCGCAGATACCTATTCAGTACCTAGAAAGGCACTGTGCTAGATGCTGAAGAAAGAGAAAAGCAGTGAAAGGTATAGGAGATGAATAATAGGTTTTGGCATGACAGTCATTGCTGCTGCATTTGTGGACAGCTATTTCATTATGCATGTGTTTAAGGTCAGGCCTGGAAAGGAGATTAGAGACCCTTTCCAGAATACTTGGGAAGTGTTTGTGATTGAGAAATGCAGCCAGCAGATTTGGTATTCATTTGTTGCATTTGTGCTTCTTAACATATTAGGAAGAATCTATAGAGTTATTTTATTTATATTTTAAAACAAAAACACAAATTTCTGTATGCACAGATAATTTCTTTTTTTAAATAACACTAAGACTTACGTAATATGCACAGATTAATTTCTAAAAGGAAATACCAGACTATTTTTTTTTTTTTTTTGAGATGGAGTCTTGCTCTGTTGCCAGGCTGGAGTGCAGTGGCGCAATCTCGGCTCACTGCAACCTCTGCCTCCTGGGTTCAAGCGATTCTTCCGCCTCAGCCTCCCGAGTAGCTGGGACCACAGGCACGTGCCACCATGCCCGGCTATTTTTTGTATTTTTATTAGAGACGTGGTTTCACCATGTTGGCCAGGATGGTCTCCATCTCTTGACCTCATGTTCCGCCCACCTTGGCCTCCCAAAGTGCTGGGATTACAGGCATGAGCCACCATGCCCGGCCAATACCAGACTCTAACAGTAGCTGCTATTTAGTTGGAGCCAGTGAAGAGGGATAATCGCTTTTTAATTCCACGTGAATCTGTTTTGTTGTGGTTTGTGTTTTGTTTTGTTTTTGTAATATGGAATGCTTCACGAATTTGCGTGTCATCCTTGCGCAGGTGCCATACTAATCTTCTCTATATCGTTCCAATTTTAGTATATGTGTTGCCGAAGCGAGCACGTTTTTTTTTTTTTTTTTTTTCAGTAAGGCTTTATTTACTTTTAAAATTATATGACACCTGTAATCCCAGCACTTTGGGAGGCCGAGGTGGGCAGATCACAAGATCAGGAGTTCAAGACCAGTCTGGCCAACATGGCGAAACCCCGTCTCTGCTAAAAATATAAAAATTAGCCAGGGGTGGTGCATGCCTGTAATCCCAGCTACTCGGGAGGCTGAGACAGAAGAATTGCTTGAACCCTGGAGGCGGAGGTTGCGGTGAGCCAAGATCGCACCACTGCACTCCAGCCTGGGCGGCAAGAGCAAGACTCCATCTCAAAAATAAATAGATAAATAAATAAATAAAATTATATATACACAATTATAATTGTATATACAGTTTTAAATTATATAATATATATAATTTAAAATGCTATCCTTCATATCTAATAAAACTTTCCTTCCTCTCTGCTCAACTTCTAGCCATCCAAGTGAATGCTAGATTAGAAATAATTCTGTTTACATTTTGATAATATTTGACTTGATAAGTTCAAAGCATAAAACAGAGTTTCTTTAAAAGATAACAATGCCTTTAAACCGTCTTATAAACACTGTGGTCTTCTCATGGGCTTCCTTCTGGAAGTTGAGTAGGGAGTGACCCAGGGACACCACTCCTAATGGCTCAGACTAGAAATGGTAGGGAGTCAGAAGAGGGCTGATTATGGTGAAATAAGACAAAGATCCCTCCAATTAGAACCCATGCCTATTACAGTGCTTGGGGCCCCAATGACCTATTGTTTGTTTGGCAAAACTTTAAGGTCTAAAAACTGTTCATGGTCAAAGAAACAATATATATTTGAGGTGATGGATGTGATAAAAAGCCTGATTTGATCAACCTACAGTGTATACTTATATCAAAACATCACATTGTAGCCCGTAAATATATAATTATTACTTTTTGTTTTTTAAGACAGAGTCTCGCACTGTTACCCAGGCTGGAGTGCAGTGGGATGATCTCAGCTCACTGCATCCTCCGCCTCCCGGGTTCAAGCGATTTTTTTCCTGCCTGAGCCTCTTGAGCAGCTGGAACTACAGGTGCATGCCACCACACCCAGCTAATTTTTTGTATTTTTAATAGAGATGAGTTTTCACCGTGTTAGCAAGGATGGTCTCTATCTCCTGACCTTGTGATCCACCCACCTCAGCCTCCCAAAGTGCTAGGATTACAGGTGTGAGCCACCGCACCCAACCTTTTTTTTTTTTTTTTTTTTGAGACAGAGTCTCACTCTGTTGCCCAGGCTGGAGTGTGGTGATCTCGGCTCACTGCAACCTCCACCTCCTGGGTTAAAGAGATTCTCCTGCCTTGGCCTCCTGAGTAGCAGGGACTACAGGCACGTGCCACCGTACCTGGCTAACTTTCTGTATTTTTAGTGGAGACAAGGTTTCACCATGTTAACCAGTATGGACTTGATCTTCTGACCTTGTGATCCACCCACCTCAGCCTCCCAAAGTGCTGGGATTACAGGTGTGAGTCACCGTGCCTGGCCTAATTATCTACTTTTTAAAAAGGCTTTAAAAACTTTTTAAAAATACACACAAAAAGCAGTCTATGGTCTAATTTCTTTTTCCTTGCTCAGCCTCATCTTTTAGCACCTGTTTATACATATATCATCTCTATTCCCTTAACAAAAATAGGTAGGACTAGCCAGACACAGTGGCTCATGGCTATAATCCCAGCACTTTGGGAGACCAAGATAGGAGGCTCAATAGCTCAATAGTTTGAGCCCAGGAATTCAAGACCAACCAGGGCAACACACCAGACCCTATCTCTACAAAAAAATTAAAAATTAGCAAAGCATGCTGCACACCAGTAGTTGTAGCTACTTAGGAGGTTGAGGCAGGAGGATCACTTGAGCCCAGGAGTTCAAGGCTGAAGTCAGTGATGATCATGTCACTGTACTCCCACATAGGTGACAAAATAAGACTCTGTCTAAGGAAAAAGAAAAAGGTTAAGACTTCCCAGTACCCCAATCTATGTCTCTCCCAGTACCCCAATCTGTGTGTCTCCCAGTACCCCAATCTATGTCTTTCCTCTGCATCTCCCAGTCTCATATTTAAGCTCTGCCTCAAGTATACCATGCTGTCTTCTTCATGCACACCTTTGCATGTGCTAGTCCTTCCTCTAACACACTTCCTCATTTTCCAACACCCCTCATCTTATTCCTCTAGCAACCTTTTGTTCATCCTTCAAAAGAATTATATTAGATTCCATGGCATCATCCCTGATTTGCCCAGGTTTTCTTGGACACTTTTGTTATATTCTCATTGTTCTACTGCATTCTAGCATATACACGAATTTTTTACTGTAAGCCATAAGCGCCTCTGAATCCTAGATGAGTAGTAGTTGCTCAATTATGTTTGTTTAGTAAAGGAATTATTCCATTTACACCATAAACTTTCTTCCTGTGGCTAGCCTATGAATGTGTGGTCTCTAAGAAATGGAATTATGCCTAAGCTATCCAATCCCCTTTCCTCAGTTTTTATCTACCCAGAAATGGAAATTAGCCAACTAATTTCTGAGACTTAAGTGAAATTGTTTTCATTTTACTTAAAGTCTAAACCCTTGACTTACATAGTTTTAACCCTCTGGAAAGTTCTTTTTTCTTTTCTTCCTGTTCCTGATTGCCACACTGGAGGGAAACTTCTAAATGAATACTTAAGTTTGAAAGAATTTTTCTACATCTATTTATTTTGCCACTTTGTAGATTTGCCTCCATTGTCCTAAGGTTTCAGCACAATAAAAATGTCATTTCTTCCAGTGCTTGTCTTTACATCAATGTAGCATTAAAAAGCCCAAGACTTTTACAGACTAATTTAAACTGAACAAGGAAGTAGAATCTAGTACCTACTAGGAAAATGGGCCTGGCTTGCTAGCAGTTCCTGGAAGTCATTGTGTTTTCCAATAAATTCATGCAAATCATAACAGAGAAAGGGAAGCCACAAGGCAGAGGCTGGGACTGTTGGGATCATGTTAGTAATTAAACTGCCTCTCCTCTTGAGACCCAGTGAGAGCCTTCCCCCTACAAAAAAAACAAAAAAGACCATAGCTTGCTGCCAAAGTGGATCTGACCACTCTAAGAGATGAAAGTAAAGCCTCCTGCAGTCCTTTTCTCCAAATACACAAAGAAGTGACTGGGCTGAGGCTCAAGGGCACAGTTCCAGTCCCTGTTGGCAGGAGCAGGGCAAGGCTCCAGTCCTCCCAAAGGGTACAAAGGACAAGAATGTTTCCTAGAAAAGAAACCAGGGAAGGAGACCAAAGTAGACCTAGCTGATATGGAGCTATTATGTGAAAACTGAAAGCTGCTTCAATACTACTTCAAAGCCAGATTATTCTGGGAACTGAAGAGAGACTGAGCCTTCAAGTAATACGACTGGGGAAGTCAAGTATAAAAAAAATGAGACCAGGAAGGAACAAAGCATGCATTCGCAGCTAATACCACTCATTGGAAGAGGTTGTTTGGAAAAGGTTTGCAAATACCACAAAAATAGGATTCAAGGTGTCTGTGTATTGTGATATTCATTGCAGCACTATTTATAATAGCAAAAAATTGGTAGCAACTGAAACATCTAGCAGTAGATGAACTGTTATATAGCCATGGTCTAGAATGTTAAACCACAATATAAAGTTTTCTGTGCATATTTAATAACCCAGAAAGATGTTC
Source organism: Cheracebus regulus (assembly GCA_963574635.1). Classification (NCBI taxonomy): domain Eukaryota; kingdom Metazoa; phylum Chordata; class Mammalia; order Primates; family Pitheciidae; genus Cheracebus; species Cheracebus regulus. The sequence goes on from CAUYQU010064251.1 coordinate 13,917, forward strand.
ATAATAAAATATTGAGTTTTTGGGGGGATTTTTTTGAGATGGAGACTCGCACTGTCACCTGGACTGAAGTGCAGTGACATGAACTCCATTCACTGCAACCTCCACCTCCCAGGTTCAAGCACTTCTCCTGCCTCAGCCTCCTGAGTAGCTGGGATTACAGGTGCCCACCACCACCCCCGGCTAATTTTTTGTATTTTTAATAGAGACAGGTTTTCACTATGTTGGCCAGGCTGGTCTTGAACTCCTGAGCTCATGATCTGCTCACCTTAGCCTCCTAAAGTGCTGGGAATACTGGCATGAGCCACCACACCCGGCCATTTTTCACCCTTTACATTTGTTTTGGTTTTTTTCTTTTCTTTTTTTGACAGGGTCTCACTCTGTCACTCAGCCTGGAGTGCAGTGATGCACTCTTGGCTCACTGCAACCTCTACCTCCTAGGCTCAAGTGATCCTCCTGTATCAGCCTCCCGAGTAGCTGGGACTTATAGGCACACTCTACCATGCTCGGCTAATTTTTGTGTTTTTAGTAGAGACGGGTTTCGCCATGTTGCCTAGACTGGTCTCGAACTCTTAGGCTCAAGTGATCCGCCTGTTTCAGCCTCCCAAAGTGCTAGGATTGTAGGCATGAACCACCATGCCAGCCAGTCTCTTCTTTAAGACCCTATTCCTGATCACTTGAGCCCAGGAAGTTGAGGCCACCAGTGAGCCATGCTCTCCACTGCCACTTCACTCTAGCCTGGACAATAGAGTGAGACCCTGCCTTAAAAAAAACCAATAATGTCCTTAAAAAACAAACAACAACAAAAAAGCACTGGTTGCCTGTGAAGATGGTGAGGTTCTGAAGATGCCTCTGAGGCTCAATTCTGAGGGACTTCTATATCCTGTTGAAAATCCAAGGTGGCCAGGCACAGTGGCTCACGCCTGTAATCCCAGCACTTTGCAAGGCTGAGGTGGGTGGATCACCTGAGGTCAGGAGCAGCCTGACCAACATGGAGAAACCCTGTCTCCACTAAAAATACAAAATTAGCCAAGCATGATGGCTTATTCCTGTAATCCCAACTACTCAGGAGGCTAAGGCAGGAGAATCACTTGAAACCAGGAGGTAGAGGTTGTGGTGAGCCGAGATCGTGCCACTGCACTCCAACCTCGGCAACAAGAGCAAAACTCCATCTCAAAAAAAAAAAAAGAAGAAAGAAAGAAAGTCCAAGGTGCAGCATGTACCAGATGGCTGTATGCCTCCTCTTTTGGGGATGGGGTTGACAGTAATAAGCAGGAATGTATCACGTTTTATGGTTTTCAGCAGTGTTTTTTTCTCTTGCTTAATAGAAATTGATGCTATTTAATTTTTGTTGTTGTTGTTGTTTTTAATGGAGTTTGAGAGAAGAGAGTAAAGTGAAAATGTCACTAGTCCTTTAATCAGAAGTCCCTATTTCCCCCTGGCACAGTGGCTCATGCCTGTAATCCTAGCACTTTGGGATACCAAGGCAGGCGGATCATTTGAGGTCAGGAATTTGAGACCAGCCTGGCCAACATGATGAAACCCCATCTCTACTAAAAATACAAATTAACTGGGCATTGTAGCAAGCACCTGTAATCGCAGCTACTCAGGAGGCTGAGGTAGGAGAATTGCTTGAACCTGGGAGGAAGAGGTTGCAGTGAGCCGAGATAGCGCCACTGCACTCCAGCCTGGACAACAGAGAGAGACTGTCTCAAAAAAAAAAAAAAAAAGGGTTCTTATTTCCTTTTTAGACAGATTACTATTGGCAGTTAAAGAAAGGATGGATGTGAGAAAGATGAGATCAAAGATGGATAGAGCTCTTGTCCAGGAATCATGAAATGTAGGTTCAGGTTGTGGCTCTGCTACAAACGAGCTATTTGTAGTACTTTGGCAAATAATTTCCCCATCTCTGATGACTGAATGTGATTGTGATTTTACCTAAAGCTCCTCAGACCAGGGTTCCTAGGTCTTCTTCAGGATCAGATAAGACATGTTTAGATGTGGTTGTTCAATAAATGGAGATTCATGTGGTCTGCTCCACACCGTATCTGATTTTTTTTTTTAGACGGAGTCTCACTGTGTTGCCAGGCTGGAGTGCAGTACAGTGGCATGATCTCTGCTCACTGCAACCTCCACCTGCTGGGTTTAAGCGATTCTCCTTCGTCAGCCTCTGGAGTACCTGGGATTACAGGCACGCACCGCCATGCCCAGCTAATTTTCTGTATTTTTAGTAGAGATGGGGTTTCACCATGTTGGCCAGACTGGTCTCGATCTTCTTATCTCAAGTGATCCGCCCACCTCGGCCTCCCAAAGTGCTGGAATTACAGGCGTGAGCCACCGTGCCCACCTCATATCTGATATTTTTAAACACTTACCATATTACCAAGCACTTTTACACTTAATGACACACTCGCATTAGAATATTTTCTTTATGACAAGCTGGAACCCTCTAAGCAGAAAGCTAAATAGGAATATAAAGAAAACTCAGGGCTGGGCATGCTGACTTATGCCTGTAATCCTAGCACTTTGGGAGGCCGAGGCGGGCAGATCACGTGAGGTCAGGAGTTTGAGACCAGCCTGGCCAACATGTGAAAACCCCGTCTCTCTCTTTTTTTTTCTTTCTGTTCCGTCTCTACTAAAAATATAAAAATTATCTGCACATGGTTGGCAGGCACCTATAATCCCAGCTACTGGGGAGGCTGAGGCAGGAGAATCACCTGAACCCCGGAAGTAGAAGTTGCAGTGAGCAGAGATCACATCATTGGACTGCAGCCTGGGTCACAAGAGTGAAACTCCATCTCAAAAAAAAAAAAAAAAAAAGGAAAGAAAAGAAAACGCAGAAGTAGACTTTTTTTTTTTTTTTTTTTTTTTTTTGTGTGGTGTTTCACACTGGTTGCCCCGGGGGGGGTGGTTGCAGTGCGCCGGGTTTGCCCTTTTGCCCTCCCGCCGGGGCAACACGCGGGAAAATCCAACTCAAAAAAAAAAAAAAAAAAAAAAAGTCTACTTCTGTGTTTTCTTTTATTTCCGTTTTTTTTTTT
>CAUYQU010064254.1:0-38212 GCA_963574635.1 Cheracebus regulus
TGTGGCTCCTTCGCCGGGAATCTCCCAGTCTGTGGGCATCAAAAATTCGTCTGCAATTGCGGCATCCACTCGCTCTCTGCGCTTTCACTGGGAGCCACAATCCCGAGCTGCTGCTACACGGCCATCTTGGATCTCTCTCCGAGTTTATCTTAAATAGATTCAATAAAAAGCAGGAGGAGCAAAAGTATATAAAGCCCTGTGACATTTCAGTGAAAGATACAAAGAACATATACTATATATGTCATGTGGGTCAATTATATATTTCCTGATTGAACTACTTCAACACAGAACTGAGAGGGATTGTGGCAGCGTGAGCAACTGCAACAAGTATATCTCAAATACACTTGTATCTCAAATCCAATATGGGTCTGAAGTTCAGACCCACAAACGGGATATTTGATCACGTGGATGGAAGATGCAGCTTAACTATACAAACAACTAATTATGCCTGCTTAAAGACAAACAACTAATGAGCGCAGGGCTCGGAAGGCCAAGGGTGCGAAGTGCAGTTCCCCATGCCATCACCTGTATAGCATGTATGACATCGTCAAAATCAAAAGATGACCCTCTGTGTAGCTCATACCCAAAACTCCTCAAGAGCACTTTTTCGTAAGTCTTCTAAATCCATGCCTTGTTTTGATAGTGCACACATTAGAAAAAGCCAAAGGCATTGTTCCGTGTCTCTCTGTAATGGCCACATGCTAAATTGGCCATGGTTCCTATACCAAAATCTCTGTACTGAAGAGACGTAGCAGAAAGCCAGGCAGGGGGTGCCCCCCTTTGTTGCAGCTTTCATTTTTAAAATAAGTCATAATTTCTGCATTGGATACAAAGATGGGTTTACAGCTATTAGCCATCATATTAATAATTTAGAAAATACATGCCCAATCACTTATGTCTTTCAATTCCCTATGAACACAGCTGCCATCCACATTAGAAGTGAGGGTGAATGGATATTTTTCAGATGAGATATTTGGGCTGAATTATTAGGGTAGCCTGTCCTACAAAATTACTAATAAACATTGCTTCTGGCTCAATTTAGCCTGAACTCAGTGAACCTAGCCAATGGTGACAAATCAAAAACTCCAAAATGCCCAGTGAATGAATCTAACTAATCAAGGAACCCTGTAGGAAGTAGATGCCAGGATTAATGAGCCAGTAGTTTCACCATGCCATGCTGTTATTTCTTCACATAAATGCCCTCAGATGAGATTATCTTTATGTCATGAAAAGGAGAAAAGGAAGGTTACATTATTTCAACTGACAGGTTAACTACTGCCATTACTAGAATACACATATTTGTGGGCTAAGTTTTTTCTTTATCCTAAAAAATTAAATGTAAGGTCCACAATATAAATTAAAAACACATTTACATTTTGGGGAAAAGCTCTCACTGGGGGCACCAAACATAAATTGCCCCAAAGTTAGAATTTCCTCTGCATGTCTATATGCACATCTACCTTGATTTACCCAAACTGCTCTGCATGCTGTTTTGCATTCAATATCTAACATTGTCTTCAGCAGGTTGCATTCCCACATCATATTTCTTCCATCATCAACAAAAGATAATCTAAGTGCAACATCATTACTATGCCATCCCTTGTATGGCATGTATGGTGTTTAGTACCAATACTGAGGGAAAAAAATAAAGATACAAGGATGAACTTGTATATTATAATAAATCAATCATATGGTTACATCATAATGGATTGTTTCCAGCTAGCATGTGGTGACAGTATTCAATACCAAACAGGCTACTCAGCAAAAAGTACAATTATTAGAGGCAACATCTAGCATGTTTTACTTACCTACTTTGTGTTCTGATACTATTCAACGTCAGTGTCTTGATTCCCTTATTAAATTTAATTATTATTAGATCTTTAACAATTTTGAGTCAGAATTGCTGTTAATGATGAGTAAAAAAAAAATATGTCATTAGATTTTTCTCTCTCAAAAAGCAGAAATCTTTCAGGCTTGTGATTGAGATTCTTATTCTCCTCTTTTTATCTTCGCTAAACTGTAAACCTTACAATTTAGGCCAGCTTGCCTTCCTTTAACCTAATGGCATATATGATTTTAAAATGTTCAGGATTCTTAATACAAAAATCTATTGCTGTAGAAACAAATGTTAGCCCAGAGTCAGGTCAAGTGAAAAACTCTGTATAGTTTCATTATAATATTGATAAATAAACACTACATTATGAAATATAAGTATCTTTGAAAGCATCTATCATTTGAGTTGATTTGCAACTTCTCATCAGTGTTCTGAGTTGGCCCATTTTTTTCCAATGAAAGATTCCATTTCCCTTGCCTTTGAGAAATACAATTTTTAAAGATTCCATTTAGCATCCTTTATTGCATTCCTACATCATAAAGTTATGCTTTATAGCAGCATAAAAAGCTGTAAAATTAGCATCCTTGTAAACAACGTTCCATGAGCACTGGTGAAGCAATCTGTAATTTGTACTGATCTCTTAAATGTGACTTGAGATTACAGTATCCAAGATTTCATTTTTTTAAAGAACACTAACATAAGACAAGGGAGAATATGATGAAATGTAAAAACAAGGAAAAGTATTTTTCATCAACTCATATTTTAGAAATTTGGTGGTTGTGTGCTGCTAAATTCTTGGACGAGTTCTCAAATACAGAAATGTTCCATTCTTGTATGAAATTCAAAATGAGCATGTTTTCTCTTAATATTTTAATGTTATACTAAAAATAGTCTTTAGAAAATGTAGAACTGAAATATTCTGTGAACTCACCCACCAATTTACCTCTAATTAAAATTCCTAAGGTGACATGAACAGATTTACTTTTATCATTAAAAATCATAGCTTTTTGTTCTCATCTCTGAGGAGATTCCATTGTGTTCTCTTAGCTGAGTAACGATTACAACACCTCCTCAAATTCACATGTAGCCCAGTTGTATTTTAGTACGAGGGTGTTTTTTAGGGTTTACACTCTGAGGCAACCAAATGAGAAGTCTTCCCGTGGGAAAAGGGGTGCCGTCTAAATGCCTATAATGACCATTAAATTTCAAACCACAAGATTGATTTTGGTTAGCCTTCCCAAGGAAGCCTGTGATATCGATTTGCCTCCAACTTTAAAACGCACTGCAACCTTCCCCTCGGCCGAAGGAAGAAACAGCATTTTTTTCCCTATGCCTTTGGGGCAGTCCCCTGAGCACGTGGCTGAAGTCGAGGTTAGCACGCAGCCAGCGGGAACCCTGAGAAGAAATCAGAGCAGCCCCGGGATCGAGGGAAGCCCTGACAGGCTCGGGTCGTCCCGGACACGCCTCTTCTGGAGAAGCACATTTGCCGCTATTTGGCCCCAGGTATCTGAAGCGGAGCCTGGGTCTGGGGACCTAAGGGGCGCCGTCGCCTGAGGGAAGGCCCCAACGAGGCCGAGGCCCTGGGGGGAGGCAAAAGCCACGGCCTCGCGTCCACCGGGTACCTGGGATGAGACACGGCTGGGGCGGCGCGGGAGGGCAGAGTTCGGGGCTCAGAAGGCCGAGGGTGCGAACTGTGATCCCATTCCGCCCACTGCCGCCCCATCACGCGCACACAACCCGCGAGAGGCGCCCTCCGAGCCACTGCCCCAGGGACACGCCGACAGTGACGCTCGGAGCCGCACCTCGGCCTTGGAAGCCTAGGCTGGCCGAGAAGCCTCGGGAGGCTCCCAGCCAGGCCCTAGCACGCCTCCCCGCCGCGGAGGCCTCACCGTGCCCCCAGAAACCGAACCCAAGCCCACCGCAGGGCGAAGGGCCCACGTGACCCGGACGCCCGGACCCCGCCAACTGCCGCGAATATGACCATTCCCAAGACTGGTCCCTCCCCTCCCCCCACGAGACCCCTCCCGCCGTTCGAGGTCACACCAAAACCCACCATTCTCTATATCACATACTGAAAATGATTTTATTTTATCCATTTACATTTAACTTGATATAAACTTGTCCGGAAAAGTCAAATAATATGCTTTATATTAGCTCAAACATTTATTAAGAAAACCGAATTCCATAAATAAGCACATACATTAAAACATATCACAAATTGACCAGTATGTAACAAGAATGCTTTATCTACACAAAACATCCTATTTCACATATTTGTTCATTCTTAGAAAGCGCTTCTGTTCTCTGGGTTTGGATTTGACCAGCACATGCAGAAAGAGCTGATTGTGTTTCTCTGTACAAAGTTGCAGGGTTGTAGATGTCCGAGTGCCCCCATCGGTGGCCGGCAGGTGGCCAAGGGGCACGAGGGACGACAGGACCACCACAAAACAACCAAGGGCACAGAGCAGCGAGAAGAGAGAAATGGAAAAGGAAGCAAACAAACCCCAGTCCTGAAGGATCCAGAAAAGAGAGGTGACTTTTGCTTTTACAAAAGAAAATTTTGCTTACATGTTTATTTTATTCCTCCTTATAAAGACTTATCAAAATGGGTCAGATCACCTCTTCCTCATCACATGACTGCTTTAGTCTACTCCATCCACCCAATCCACTGTCGCGTTCCTCCTGAGAAGCCTTCCCTTCTACACCCTCACACAGTTGTGCGTAAGAAAATAAAAATCAGATAAAATAAAAATAAAAGCGTTCTCTTGCAAGCCAAGAGAGGGCTGCACGGATGTGACCGGGTGGACTGGGCAAGGGCAGGGTAGTGGGAGAGGAAAGAAAGGAGCTCGAAGAGTACAAGGACAAATCAAATTAGAGCAGTTGGGCCCTCAGATGAGGCGGTTGGTAGCAGATGCTTGTCCTCCTTTAAGACAAAAATCCCTAACATTGTGCTGTCCCTTGAACACGTCCGTGTGTGACCTAGGTGTCTGTGCGCGCGCGTGTGTAGCGTCTGAGCGTGAGCGAGCGTGCGAGTGTGTGTGTTTCTGCCCACAAACCAGTCCATTGGTGTCTGATTTCAGATCCTGAGTCGACTCCCTGGTACGTAAAATGGCGGGAAGGATGCTTTTGCCGGGCGCGGGAGGAGGGGCGCAAAGTGTGGGGACCAAGGGGAGGCGGCGGGCGAGGGGGCTCGTAGGCGTCGCGTCGAAGGTGTGGGTGGGAACGCCGCCAGGCAGAAGGCAGGGGGAGGGCACGAGCACCGCCAGCGCGAGCGGGGAGTCTGGGATGGCGGGAAGGGTGGGCTGAGGCGCTGGAGACCGGGCCGAGGGGGCACCTGGGTGGGAAGGGAAGAGGGGCGGCCGGGAGACCGGGGACCGCGGGCGAGCGAAATCAGGCGGAGGGGCGGCCTCGCGGGCTGGAGCTAGGGTGAGCCCGAGCGAGTGTAGGAGAGGCGAGGACGAAACGAGACAGGGCGGAAACCCGGAGGGGACGGGGCAGAGCGCCGGATCCCGGCGCGCGCCGGAAGGGCCTCGGGACGGCCCCGGGGGCGGTGCTGGGGGCGGAGCGGGCCGGGGCGCGGCTGCATTAAGTGAAGCTCATAGAGACTGTGTGCTCTAGTGCTTTGCGGCGGAGGGAGGCGATGCTAGTGCCCCGCCATACGTCGCTGCTGTCCGGGGAGCTGCAGAGCTGGGGAGAACCGGAGACGTTGCTGGGGCCGGGGAGGGAGGCGGGCACCATGCCGGGGAAGGCGGGCTGGTAGAGGTGCGACTGCAGCCCCGCGCCGTTGGAGCCCGCCAGACTGTTGGACAGGCCCATGGAGTTGGGCGGCGGCCCGGCAGCCAGGCTGCACTGGGACAGCGACTGCGCCATGGCCTGCTGCCTGCCCAGCGCCGGCGGCAGCGGCAGCTGTGACACGCCCGGCATGGCGGCCGCCGCCCAGCGGGTGTCGTTGGCGTGGAAAGAGCACAGGCTGTCGCCCATGGCGGCGGCGGCGGCGGCGGCAGCCGAAGGAAACTGAGGCAGGCCTGGCGTGGGCAGCAGCGTGCCGGGCGCTCGGAACACGTTGGTCGTCTTCTTGCGCTTCTTCCACTTGGCCCGCCGGTTCTGGAACCAGACCTGGAGCGGGCGGGGCGGGAGACAGGGCGCCATTAGTCGGCCGGGCGGCCAGGGAGCGGGGGCTTGAGCTCCAGAAACCCGCAGCGGATACAGCCGCTCTGCCCCGGGAGAAACAAGTGCCATCGGCCCGACACACCCCCAAACCCAGTCGGAGCCGTGGCTCCACACTAGCTCCTGGCAGCTGGTGCCCCCTGCACCCACCAAGCGTGGAGTCCCGTGCTCCTGAGAGCTCGTGCACCGCAGCGTTTACGCACTGTGCAAACACACCAAGGTGTGCAGTCTTCACCACGCCCCTGCACATTCTGTGCATTGCACAGATTCACAGATCTGCAGTCAGGCATGTGTCAAAGCTCGACCCACAGGTGTACAAATGAAGATAAACATGTGTACCCATGTGGCTTAATAGCATGCCTTATAACACTGATAGGCTATAGAATTTTCAGAAACGCTGGAAATTTGGAAATTGATGAAGGGCCGTGGATGACATAGTTTCAAAATCGAAAGACAAAGGAAAACCCCTAACGCCACGGTTGACAGAGCGGAGAGGTTAATATAGTGATCTGCGTGGGAAAGTGAGCGCCACTGAGCTACAGTGTGGTTTGGGTCTCCACCGTGACTTCTGATTCCCATACTGCTTGGTGCTACTGACACAACTCTCCGTGCCTCATTCCCAGACCGTTCTATGGACACCTTCGTCTGGGCTGTACGAGTGTGCTGGAACATGCTGCCGAAGCCCTGAGCCCCAGGGGCCTTCAAGTCTATTCTTTTCAGGAACTTACTAAGGGTCCGAAGTAACAAGGCCTCCGATTCCCTCAAGTTGCCCCATTTCATTTATAAACTAAAAGCAAATGTTCGGACCAATACAAATTAAAGGAGGTCACATTTCACCACGCGATATATGAGTCGAATTTAATTTTGCTTAGACAAACCCAAATGTCCTTTTTCAGGGAAATGAGTTTGATAAAGTATACTTCAAATGAAAATAGCCTTCCTATTCTCTTTTTTCTTAACAGTGGCTCAGGAATTTCAGACCCTACCAGGCAAATTTGCCTAGGCATGTCGCACCCTTTGTCACAGAAGAAGAGTTCTGCCTGAAAGAAATCACGTAAGCTGCCAGTCCAAGATAACTCCCATCTCCCCCTATTTGAATGTGATCTTTTTAAATGACAGTAATAATACTAATTTGCCAGCAGGCCTGCTTGGAAGACTTGCAATTTAAACTCTAGTCAGCTGGAGTTTACTGTGCCGAAATATAAATGATGTGGGACACAGCTCAGGTACTGAGTTTCCTCTTAGAATTTGGCCAACGCAATTTGACCACCATATCTGTGGCCAAAAAGGTTGTTCATCCGTTCATCTAACCTATTTAGTGTTTACTCTGCAAGCTAAAGTATCAGAGGGGTATGGACATACCTGCCCTCGGTCTCGGTGAGCCAGCAATGTTCAGCGGTGTGTTCATGCGCAGGCAAGCATAGACGCACTCTACGCTTAACGGCATTGCCGTCTAGAATACTCCCTCAGCTTTGGGCCGGCCCTCGCCTTTCTACCGTGCCTGCGCCATCGCCTACCACTGTCTTCCTGTGGTTTCTACCCCATTTCTCAGATTGTTGCGTACCCCAGTGTCGGCGATGGGCAAGCGGGTCTCGTCTCTTCCCAGCTGCAGCCCCTGAGCTGGTGGCACAACGGATGAATGAGTCAGCCGGGCTCTAGATGGTGAATGGGGTCAATGAGATCCGATTGAGCTGTTAGCGGCCTTAGGCGGAGAGCGACTCTCAGGAGGAAAGGAAGGCACAGCGAGAAGACCTAAGGCCGCAAGTCGCTGTGCAGCACCCACCCAAGGCTGGACTCGGGGGAGGTAGACGGGGCGGTGTCTGTGACCACACGGTTCCTACACCTGACAAGCTGCATCCGAATTGTTTTGAAAGGTGTCTTATAAATTCAAGACCGATTCCTAACAACCTACAAGTGCCAGTGAATCCCAAAATGTTTGTTTGAGGGGAGGGAGTGTGAGGGAATGAGCAGAAAAAAGGAAGAGGAAGGGGAGGGTTGCCCAGTAGAATTCCAATAGAAAATGCGACTACCACGATGGTTTCTGAACCTAGGCTCTGCTCAGGCACGGGCGGAAAAGAACAGCTGTTAAAGAACTAAATATTATAGAAATAATCGAAAAATCATGCTCAATTATGTTTGAGGGTTAGTAGTCAAATGATGGCTACAAATTTTATTATGTTACATGGCTTACTGGGATTGAGGGGAAAAAATCTGCATGGAGTCTGAGCACCTCCGTTCCAAGCTACGATGCATATGTTTTTAAAATGTGAATATTTCCACTTGAAAACTAGAGCATGACGGATTAAAATGCAGGCAAAACCTAAGGGAGATTTTCAGAATGCGCAGATGACAACCCCAGGAAATACATTAACCACAGCCACGGGCCAACTTTGTACTCAGTTTGAAATGCAGCTCTTCTTGGAAAATACTTAATACAACAGTGAGAATCTAATGGAGGTTGGAATCTAAAAATCCACTTTCATGATATCTGCTGTTACAGTAATATAGACATACTGTAAATGTATTTTAAAATATATAGCCCGTTTAATTCCCCAGCTATAAATGGCTGAGAAATAGAGGAAAAAGGGAGAGAAAGAGAGAATATTACTTTTTCCCCCCTTGAAGCAGATGCTTTATGAAGATCTCATTGGAATCCAGCAATGATTAATGTGAAGATTTGGGAGGAAATTTGGGGAGCTGTATTAAAGCCTAGATCTCAGGTTCATTTCGATCAGCCAGCCGTGAACTCTGGGCCGAATTCATTACACTTTAATAGTGCTGGGAGAGGAAGAAAATGCAATTTCTCATTCCATTAGAAAACTAGAAAATACTCTCAGCTTGTCCCCCTATTAAGATGTGGCAGGTGACAGGGCCATTCTGGGGGACACGGTCAATGGAATTACAGCACATTATTTTTGTTCGTATAAAATATTGAAAGGCAAGGCTGACTGTGCAGAAGTTATTTCACTGATTTGGTTTTTATGTAAATAAAATATTGAAAGTTAATTAATCCGTGCTAGAGACTAATGATTATGCTTATTATATTGCATTTGATCACATAATTTGCATGATTCTCACATTGCTGCTTAATAAGCCATTCCAGGTTATAAATAATTCTGAAATTGGTTTCTAATAATGGCATGCTATAAAAGGAATGGTTTTATTACACTAGCCAGAAAAGAGGAGCGATATCAGACATGGAATTGGCCTCCATGTGAGTAGAGATGCTTTAATAAATACTTAAAAGTATGATATATACCAAATAGAGATTTAAAAATAAGTATTGGGTAATTTAGCATAGAATCAAAAAGCATCTTTAAAAATATACAATTGCAGTGAATTAAATGTTTAGATAATTTTTAATCAGTGCAGTGGCCCACATACAGAAAAGAGTGTGTGGCAATCTGTTAACTATAAAGAAAACTATGAAGTACTGATCATATAAGAACATAAACTAATTACTATTTAATTTGAATTTGGTCAAGGAGCAATGTTACAGTGAATTGTGAAGCAAATATATTTTCCATAAATTATTTTTGCATTACATTACATAATGTTAATCATTTTGAAAAGTTAATTAAGAAGATTATGTTGATCTGATTACTTTTTAAACTATGGAACATTATTTTTAAAAATATTGAAATTGCCATTCTATTAAATTGTGCCTATCAGCAGGCTCAAGCTATTATCTTTGCTTGAACATTATGCTGGAACAATTAGAGTACTTTGTCTCTTTCTTCTTGCATATTCTTTTGTGTACTTTTTGAAAATAACTATTTCTGTTACATAGCTTATATTTTATTTCATTTATAACTTTTTCTATTAAAAGAATAACTGTCATTAACCTTTGGAAGACCTAATAAAGTTTAATAGACCTCGTTTCCTTTTTCATAAAATCAGTTGTTCAATTATATTTTATTTGTGATTCTAAGTTCTATTTTAATTTAAACTAATTGCCATTATGTCTAGGTTAAGACACAGTATTTTACTCCTTAAAACAAGAATTAATAGTATTTCTCTTAAGGGACAAAAAAACAAAAGTTATGAATTTCTAATCCACAAGATCAAACCTACAAGCAAGCATTGTCATCAGTGTTGATGGAAGTATTGAACTTGTATATTTATGTAAAGGTTAAAACTCAACTTCAGATATTTTTAAAAGGTGAAAGGTAAAAATTTTGAAGAGCATTACTAATATGTGTTTACAGTTATGCAGTTAGCATTCTTTCACGTGTAGTTTTAGGAGATCACTGTTTAGGCCTTTCACTAGCAAAACCACCCAGACTTATATTGAATAAAAATGTTAATCATTATGTTAATCAATATTACTTTATTAACTTGACCATTTAAAATCCCCAATGATATTCATTTACTATTAGAACAGAAAAAGCATGCTCTATTTTTTCCGTTTAGACTATCTTTGGTGAAATGCCGAATGGAGACAGAAATATTCAACGCTGTGATTATGGACGCTCTCATCGCTTACTTCTTCGATCATATGTAAAGTAACTAAGATTTAAAGTCAATTTATAATAGTAGGTAGCGCTGGTTTAACAAACTGACCAGGTTGATGACACCCAGGAAATCGTACAGAAAATACCACCGACCAAATGGCAAAGGAAGATTTTTTTCAGCACCATGGATAGCTCAAGAGTAAGTACTGGCGCTTGGAATTTCACCTACAGTCACCTGTCCGTAAAATATTCGATTCGTTGTCTTCATTCTTTTAAAAAAGTGAACAAAAAAATCTGGGATTCACTAGGCTTATACTTTTATTCCCCAATTTTCAGAAAAGCTATAGGTGTGATTTTCTAGGTTATATAAAATTTACAGCTTGGTGAGTAGTTGGAGGGGAATTAGGGGTCAGCAATGATTTCCTCTACTACCTGTCAACCTTTCCCGTCCCGAATGCCCCTTCTTCATACCGGATATCTACAACAGAAAGCCTTCATCCCCCTCCCCGACCCCAGCTTCCTTAGCGGACTCCAAAACAAAACGGGGCTTACCGGCTGTGGGAATCTCGTCAGCTGTCCCCAGCTTATTGGTAGACCATGAAAGTTCAAACCCTTTGCAAACATCAAAACTAGGAATATTTTGCCTGAGTGCAGAGGGAGGGCGATACTTAATAAAGCCACGCTGTGAAACCTGGGTTTTTTTAAAGGCATCCATTCGCCTTATTTGTTCTTTTCTCTTGTTTTCTGTATAATTGTTGCATTCCTCCTTTCATCCAAACGCCTAACACAAACTCATTAGGGGGTGATACTTGTCGATAACAGGAGCAGGAGTTGACGTGCGCGCTCGGCCGGGCCGCCTGGGGCGGAGAGGGGGGCTGAGGTTGCCTTCTTAGGAGGAGGAGGCGAACCCTGTGGCCCGATAACGCTGCACTTGGATTTTGAGGAGCTTCTTCCGGGTTGTCGCTAAACCGGCCGGGGACAGGGGCCTTGCGTGTCCACTGGGGGATGGCGATGGGGACCAGTTTCCGGGTAGAGAAGGAGGTAACTCAACACAGGAACGCACAGACAGCCTGAACGCAGCCCAGGATCTCCACAGGGGAAGGGAAGATCCTGCTCCCTTTGCCCAAATCCTCCCGCCCCGTCCTTGCCTTCTGTCCCAGAGCCCAAGCCCCGCGTACCTGCACTCGGGACTCCGTCAGCCCGATACGCAGTGCCAGCTCCTCACGCATAAAGATGTCGGGGTAGTGAGTCTTGGCGAAGCTCCTCTCCAACTCGTTGAGCTGTGCTGGAGTGAAGCGCGTCCGGTGACGTTTCTGCTTCTGTTGGCCCTGCTGCTGGCCGGCTTGACTAGGGTTCGGGCCGCCCTGAGGCCCAGGCTGCTTGTCCGGGTCTTTGGCGCTCACCGCCAGCGAGGCCGGAGTAGAGCCCACTGTGGTGATGTCCTCCCCGGGCAGCAGAGTGGCTCCCTCCACTGGGTCGGAGTTGGGCGCCAGGTCCCCTGGATGTCCCCCGGGGTCGGAGCTCCCCACGCCCAGCCTACACTTCACCGCCTCCCGGTGGCCCAGAAGCTCGGCGGCATCTTTCATACCTAAGGAGACAAGGGGATCACGGTCACTACTTTCTTGGCGATGCCGGGTGGGGCTGTCTTCCCCGTGCAGCCTTCCTTTCACCCGTCCTCGGCTCCCTCCGCACCCACGCATGCCCTAAGGAAGAAACTCCCAGGGTACTCAGCTGGGTTCCTCAGAATTTGTACAGTAGGGTTGGAATAACATCTCCCGGCCCCTTGCCCTCTCCGCAGCCGACTCCTGTAGTAAACAGCACAAGCTTTCGTCTCTCTCACAATAAAACACTCCCAGTCCTGGCAATAAAACATGTCTCTGAATCCCTTCTATAAACCGTACCCCCGGCGCCCCAGGAAATCGAGAGCAAATCTGTGGACACGGGGGACGGGGGACAGAAAGAAAATTAAACAATTCTTCGGTTGCTGCGGCACCTGCGCTTCGGCAGCCTGAGGAACTCTACCTCCGGCCCTCAGCCGATTCCTCCTCACTTTCGGAAGATGAATAAACCTCCAAGCTTTCTACCCCCCGAAATCAACCCAAATCAGCTCCGCCTCCCCCTCAAATCAGGGAAAGTGTTTGGAAAATGGAGTCACATCCATCACCAGAGATTCCCAATCCGGAAACCCAGAGCCCAGCAACCCAAATAGCATTAAGAAAATTCGAGTGAACTCTATGGACAACCGTGAATCAAACTTTAGAGATTTCAACTTTTCTTTCCAGAGAAATAAAAGGCGCATTCCTCTCAGCCATTGGCAACGCCAAATCCCTTGCAGAAGGTGGGATGCCTGTGAGGTTGAATTTGTCTTCTCTCCTTCTCAAGCAGCACACTTAGCAAATCCGCCTTGATGGGAGCAGCTTCTCCTTTATGCCAATTTTTTTTTTTTTTTTTTTTTTTTTTTTTTTACAAATTCAGCCACACTTAGAAAAGTAGAGAAGACAAGAAGAAGGTAGTGTGGAGAGAGAAACGGGGGGTGGGGAGGAAGGAGAAATAAATTCCAAATCAAAACAAACAGGAGAGGAAAAAAAAGAGAGAGAGAAACACCTCCAAACAAATTATCACAGGGTATATCGCCTTTCAAAAAAAAAAAAAAGGTGGGGGGAGAGTGGAAGAGAAAAATAAGAAAAACAAAAAGTAACAACATTCCCCAACTCCTTTCTTGGATCTACATATTCCATAGATTTTTTTTTTAAGGCGATCTTAAATCAAATTAAACTTTAATGCAGCACAATTACTTTTAAAGAAATTAGTCCATTTAGGTCGCATTAAGGTAAAATAAGGAACAAATTGACAGTTTCCTGCCCGGCTTCTCCTGGCTGCCCGGGCGAGAGGCGCGCACTCACCTAGCCTGGCGTCCAGGAGGTCGGCGTGAGACAGCATCGTGCACCGCTCCAGGGCGAAAGCTGTTCCCCCCCAAATTTTAGCGGCTTTAAGTTATTTAAAATAGATATAAGCTATAAGCTATACGATATAGATATATATAGATCACCTAAATGAAAGAAAATTCGGTTTGTGGTTAAAAAGGGGGCTTCTTGCATTATAATGTCCTTTAGAGAGACGGGGAGGTGCTTAACAGTTGAATGAACCCGTGAGCAGCTCGGCGAGGGGACCAATCAGGAGGGCAGCCTGCAAATGTCAGCGCCCGGAGAGTCCCCCACTCCGCCCGCCCGCCTGCGCCCGCCCGAAGGAGGCGGCGGCGGCAGCCCTGGCAGCTCCAGCCCGGAGCAGGAGCTAAAGCAGCGTAAGCCGCCTCGGCCTCGCCCTCAGCTTCTGGGCCCGGTTCCCGCTAGTTCTTCCCTGCGATTTTCTCCAGGTTCCCCTTTCCTTCCCCTTGGCCTTCAAGGGGTGTAGTCTGTGCCTCTAAGCTAGGACCTTCCTGGGGAAGGGGAAAAGCAGGGGCCAGAGCGGGCCGTGACCCTGGCGTGACCCGAGAGTCGCCCCCACTTGCGCGCTCTGGGCTACACTGCTCTGCAGCTTACACCGGCCCGCCAGCCCAGGACGCGACGAGGGCACACCTCGGCCTTCAGACACTGCCTAGACTTCGCCGCCGCTCAGCAGGCCTGCGCCTAGAGTCCAGGCGCCCTGGCTGTGCCCCGGGGCCTATACGAGCCCCAACCCCACAGTGGGCCTAGAGCGCAAAGAGAATTCGACCTCCCTCGCACCGCCAGCGCCCGCTGTCTGCTTCGGGGACCCTCGCGGAGTGTGGGTTCGAGCGCCCTTCACCCTTCTGGAGGGGTTTCTTCCCAGCTCCTGCTCTTCCGCTTGGCGCACGCCCGCATCCTCACCCCTAACCCGCTCTTTTGGTCAAAGTTTCTAAGTTCAGCTCGGCTCCCAACTCCACTTAAGGCTGTAAATAAAGTTAAATGCTCTTTATTTTCCTCTTGAATATGTTAAACTACTTGAACAATTTAAAGTGCTTTGCACAAGTGAAGCGAACCATTTCTAATGTTCTGATTTTTCAGAGCCAGCCAACAACAAAGTTTAGATTAGTAATATATTTCTAACCAGAGTAATTTTCAAGATCATTAGGCATTTATGTAATTAGTGCCAAATCTATAAGCTTTTATTACGATTATTAGAGTAAAATCAGTATAAATTTGTACTAATTTACTACTGTTTAGACTTGGCTGTCAAGCCTAGAGGTTCTTATTGTAAATGATAACTGAGGAAATTAAGTGCAAAATTCTGTACCGTTTCTGATCTGCTCCTAAACAATCCGTTTCAATTGTATTTGTAGCAGAACATAATGCCCTTTTAAAGTTATTTGACTTGTATTTTTATTTGCAACACAAGAAAAATGCCCTCTACCCAGTCACAATGAAAACTGATATTTACTACTCCCAACTTGATTAACATTGATTTTTAATTCGAGAGTGATGCAATTAAGATTATTCATTTAGTGCAAATAAACCTTCCACAAAAGGGTGGCCCTATGAAGTCTGTTTTAAATAATACTGAGCAAATGGCTTTTTTTGTTCGCCGTCCAATTGACTTACACAAAACATTGAAAATGCTGCCTGAGAGCAGATGCGAGAGGAATTGTGTGTGTGCGTGTGTGTGTCCTCAGCTGTGTGTGTGACAGGGACTGAGCAAGGAGACAAAGGAGGCGGCAAAGCGAACTCTGGGGCAGTTTTGTTTCCTCCTTCCCTCCTGCAGCCTGTTCGCCTCCTGTGCACACACACGTGCGCGCGCACACATATGTACACTCGTGTGAATGCAGGGTATTGGGCACACCAGTTCCTACTGAGCTGCAGGGACCGCATCCCCGGAAGCTCCGGGCCCGATTGGGTTTCAGCGGCCGCTGCAGCTACTACTAACGCGGCCTATGTGGGGCTGGGCGCCGGGGCCGTGGATTCTGGCTTGCGCCATGTCTGGAGCCGTTAGGGTTTCTGGCAAGCGCCTGCAGCGCTTTTGAGAAACGCTTTGCCTGAAAAGAAAATTCCGAGATCTAAAGCAAACAAAGTCTCCCCAATAAAAGCTTCCTTTGTCTCCAGATAAAACCCCAAATCTAGAAGCTAGAGCTCTGGGTGCGCACAGAAAAAGGAGGCCGCACGGCAGCCCAGGGCGGGGCCGCGTGCGTTCAGGATGGTGGCTCGGAGTACGCATCAGCCCGCACACGTCCAGGGACTCACAGGAGGTTTCTGCCCACCTGGGTGGGATTTGCAGAGTGTCCACAGCGGTATGCAGGAGCAGAAGTGAGGAGAAAGTGGCTAAGGAAGAGACCGGGAGGCCTGGCCCCGGAACCCTGTTCCCAGAAATAGGTAGGTCCGCCAGGCCTGCACTGCCTGGCTCCGTACCCTGTCTGGAACGAGGGAGAAGAGGCCGCGACCTGCGAATACAAGGATAAGGGCGCGGGGCCGAACGTCTCCACGTGCATGCACACAAGCGCTAGTGTCCCCATCCCACACTCGCACCGGAACGGCGCCGGCTGTGCAGCGTCCTCCCACACGCACTCGCTCGTATATTCTGTTTTGTTGTATCTTTCAGGTCGATAAATAAATGTGTAATAGTTAATGTGAAGACACATCAGAGTAATAACAATGGGACGAAATCAAAGGATTATCCATCTCTGTTAGTAACCGCTGAATAACAATGTTGCGGCGTGATTGATAGCCCGCTTCATTTTATGACTTTTCTATTGGTCTTGATTTTTATAGCAGTATAAACAAACTAAATCATTTCTTCCAAGACTTCAGAGCATAAGCATCTCAGAGAAGGGGGCAAAGGGAGAAAGGAAAGGAAAAAAAGAAAAAGAAAGGGAAATCAGAGTGGGAGGGGTGCTGGGGGCGGTGTGGGGCGTCGAGGCGGGGAGGGCGCGGGCTGGAGCTGGAGTCAGGTGCCGGCCGCCAGTAGGCAAGGCGAGGAAAACGACAATAGCCTGGGTGTAAAATGCTCGCCCCTGCTCCCGCTTCTCTCTCGGCAGCTCGTTTCGGCCAATGTCTGAATCCACCTGAGCAACGCCTGAGATGTATTTACCAGAGTTTTATTCCCCGTCATCTTCCCACGTTCCTGGACAGCCGCGAAAGTGCCGGTCAGGCCCATGGCTGTTGATAATTTAAGGCATTTCCCACATGATCATGGGAACTGAAGTCCCTAACAAGGCGAGGCTTTAGCGCAAAGGCCCCCAAATCTTCGGAATGACAAGAATGTCTTCAGAAATCACTTCAAAGCAAAGTAAAAGGATTTTCTATGACGGATCCAGTGATTTTTCCTCAATAAATAGGTTTTAGATTGTTACACACACGTAGAAGTGGAACAAAGGGAACTACCAGAAAATATATTGGTTGCCCCTAATAAAATTTATTTAGACAGTTTACTTCTCATAAAAAATAGAGATTGAATTTTGTACAAGATCCTGCCAAGGGACAATGCACAGGGAAATCATTTTTTTTTCTTCCTCCTTTCCCCCCTTCTCTTTTCTAACGAAGCACAAAGAGCGTTCACAGGCCAGGGAATCGGCTCCTGACTCCTGCCGCCCTGCGTGCCCAGACCGAGCCAGAGAACTCTGCAGCTGGGAGGAAAGTCAGCTTGCTGGGACATACTTAAAAAAAAAAATCTTGATGACTGATAACATAAATTACAAGCACAGCAACTACCAAATCAGTGTCTTTACTCCTACTTTGCTGTCTGGTTCCAGATCAAGATTTAGAAATGTGTGTCTAGACTGGGAGGTGAGATGGGGTGGCAGACCCGGGCAGCTAGTGCCTTCCAGAGGAATTTGTGTTGATTAGATTTGTAATTCTGATTTGCTCTCTAATCGTATTTCTGCATTCATTGTGAATCCTTTGTAGACACAGAAAAAGACAGAGAGAATAAAAATATATACCGGGTGCTGTGGGAAGAATTGGGTAGTGTGCCCAGAGCCCTAATTACTTTTCCATTTACAGAAACCTCGGAGGTTTATTAAATGTAACTTTCGGCTGCTTGGGTTGTTTGTAAACTGCTCTCTTTTCTTTGCAGACAGTGGGCTGAAATATGGCGCGTTATTATTCACATTCCTGCTATTAAATGCTGAATTGTAACATTGTTCCCTTTAATGAGGAGCTCCTCCCTCAATAATTAACGATCTCACATTTTCCTATTTTCTTGCCTGATGAAAAGAATCAATTTTAATTCGTGGTAAATTACAGCCATGCTTTTGGGTATTATTTGCTTACAGAAAACAAATCAAGTGACTTGCACACTCCTGTTTACTTTTCCAGATATGCAATAATCCAAACGCAACGGCAAATCAGATCGTGTGCCTCAGGCCTATCTCAGAAATGGAAAAGAATAAAGGGTGGGGACACATACTAGAGGGAAATAAGGACCTCTCAAGTCCACTGTGCTCGGAACAATGGTAATCACTTTTCCCGCACATCCTGCCCTAGGTACCATAGCCTACACTCCCCCCAGTCCCCACCCGATCCTGTCCCAGACGGGGGTTGGTGGTCTGCATCTAGCCACTCTAGAGTTTGGGACTGCTAGGTGTAGGGCTTACTTGGGGGAGTCATTTTGAGGGTGGGATAACTAGAAGGAAAGAGATCTGGGAGGGCAGCCAAGTCTCTGTGAAGGGGTAAAAGGCACTTCCGCACTTCTATACATAAAAGAACTCTCTTGGGGTTCCCAGCAATAGAGACCACAGCCCAAGAGGCTTCTTGGCTGAGTGCCCCTGCCTGGCCATAGCGAAAGGGTCCTCCGCTTGTCTTTGGGAGAGGTCTCCGGGGGGCAAAGCGAAGCGTCTTTAACCCCTCTCAAACAGGCCTGGGCCCAGCCCAGATGTGCATCTCCCTGGCCTCCAAGGGCTGGGAGCGCAGGGACTCCCAGAGGCTCTCAGTCAATTGTCCGTTTGATGTTGCCGAGGGGGCCTTTGGCCGCAAAAATTCTGCCTACAGGAGCCAGGATCCCCAACCTCGGAGCCAAATGCCAAGCAGTGTTCAGGATCCACACTAGAGGCTTCCTTCCTTTCTTTCTGTTTTAAGCGCCAGGAGCAGGCTGCGTGTGTATGACACGTGTACTTGTGTGTGCTTGTGCGAGTAGTGCGTGTTCATTGCCTGTTCGCGCTGTGGAGGGGCAGAAGAGTCTCATTTCCTATCCCATCCAGAAGCCCTTGGCGATACAAGAACTCGACATATTTTTCTTTTCTGCAGTAAACAGTTTCCCACAAATTCGAGTTTGTAAACTTCAACCAGACAGTCCACCCGCCTGAGTTTTCGTAGGCTCAAGGGCCTGTCCCTTGCTTATTTTTTCACTCATCTTTCCCTTCTAACTACTGGCGCCCACGGCTCTCCAAGCAGAAAGCTGGACACAAAACAATGACGGATTAGTACCCGCCCCCTGACTGCGTATCTTGCTTTTCTTTTTTGCCCCCACCTCCGTAATTTTAATGGCCCCAATTAGCCACACGTAATATAATAAGTGACATGGAGATTTTGTTTGCATGTGTTAAGTTCGTTGCTTTTCTGATTTCTATTTACTCAGGATAAATAATCATATATCAGTTATTCAGTTAGGTGACAAGGCTAGTAATTGGAATAAAAAGAAAAACATCTCATCCTTATCTCTTTCTATAACTAGATATAGCGCTAATAAGACTGCATCAATCTTATCTAGCAAATAAATAAAATAGACAAACAAACAAATTCGCCTCCAACAAGTTAATGCGGTGTATCTGAGTGGAAAGTAGATATTTTCACGCACTCTGGAGATGAGGAGTGACTTTTAATAAAATCACAAGAAAAATGTAATTCTGTAAGCCATTTCTTCGAGCCACCAGCGCTCGCCCACTCCCCGCTCGCTCCCCGCCCGGCTCCTACGTCCCAACCTTTTCTTTTCGCACGCAGTTTAGTGCCAGTTTTGCGACACACGCCCGGGCTCCGCCGCTCCCGCGACTCTGGGGGGGGGGGGGGTTCCGCGACTCTGGGGGGGGGGGTGTTGGGGAGGGAGGCTGAGTCTACGGGTGAACAGCCTTCCTCAAATAGGATTTCATCTTCCTATCTTTTCCTCCTTGCATTTCCTGCCCTTACTCATCCCTTTCCCTCTTCCTTTTCGCTCCCTTTCCCCTCTTCTCTTTATTCTCTTTTCTCTTTGCTTTTTCCTCCTTCCTCCTTTCTCTCCTTTTTCTCCCTTTCCGTTTTCCACTCCTTGCTCTGATTCTCTTTTCCATCCGTCCTCCCGTCCGTCTTTCTCTTCCTCTCTCTCTCTTTCTCTCTCTCCTTTTCACCTTCCCTCCCTCTCTTTTGTCTTCTCCCTTCCTCCCCCTCTTTTTTCTGCCCACCTTCCCAGGCCCCCGCCCCCTCCCCGCAGCCCGAGTGCGGCTAATTCCGGGCGTCTATATTCACTCAATTAGAGAAATCTACAGAGAAGATCGATCTTCCATCTGCAGACATGCCAGCTTAACAAATTAGATTCTTGTTTCGTGCAGGTGATTTGGTGACAGTTGGGGAATTAGAAGTAATAAGTTGTTGTGTTTGAGCTCCGGCCCCCGCCCCCCGCCCGCGCCCCTCCCCGCCCGCAGGCCCCTCGGCCGCGCCCGCCGCCCGGGCACCCCCTGCCGCACCCCCAGCCGGCCCGCGCCGCCGCCGCCGCCGCCGCCGCATCCCCCGCCGTAATTAGTGCTGCTGCCCTCCATGTGGGCTCGATTAAACCGTGATTTAGCCGAAAGAAATATAATTATGGCTGCAAATAAAATAATCAGCATTGAAGAGCGATTTCCTTAATGAGATGGAGCGGTTGCACGTCACGGAGTAAAGGGGTCTCATTAAGAGGTGGTAATGAGGCTTGGGTGGATGGTGCAGTTACAAAATAGCCCAACTCCTCCGCAGGCCGGGCCCGCCCGCCCGAAGTGGCTGCCGCGTAGCCTTCCCGCCGTCCGGAGGTGCGGCGGTTCCCGAGGGCACCCGGGCCCGCCCCGCCCGGCCCCCAGGGGGCGCAGCGCCGCAGCGCGGCCTCTTCCGAGCGCCCGCCGCGCCGTCGGGCCGGCTCCGCCACGGCCGGGCTGCAGGGTTAACACCAGCAACCGCCAGGCCCCCGGGCGCTGGAGGGGCCGGCCTGAGGGAGGGGCCCCTGCCTGGGGCGGGTGCCGAGGGGCAGTCCAGGGACCTTCTGGAGCGGGTGAAGTCCTCTCTGGTGGATGTGAGCTCAGTCGAGAAAAGGGTGTCACAAAAACAGGTGCTCAGAGGCAGGTGCCACGGCAGCACCCCGGCACCCCGGGTCAGCTTGCGCGGACACCCCGTCCGGGAGTCCTGGCGTGGAAGGGCCTAGGGGTTCTCATTCTCGCCAAGTCTCTTTCTACACTTTATTAAAAGGTACTGAAAAGGCAACAGCTGTGTTTTTACCACATCTCTCTCTCTCTTTTAAAGTCTAAAATAAATTATTCCAAAGTTCTTATTAAATGTGTACCTCTGACCTTTTTGGATTATTCGGCCCAGGACGACTTAGGAATTCCTTCTTGGCGTCAAGGTGTATACATGAGCATGCTGCCAATGTCTGGACGTGGTGACGCCTCAGTATCTATTTCTCATTAGGTTGTTAACCCTCTCCTTGACTCGGTTTCATCATTTAGACCCATTCGCAATGGGACAAGGAAATTTACACTGTTTACACAAGGTGAGGAATGAGGCAGCTGACACACTTTATTCACCCAACCAACATCTGCCAAGTACCTACTATGTGCTAGACCCTGTGTTGGGCACTGAGGGGTTGAGAGATGAGCACAGGGACCGATGCTTGGCCTGGTGGAGCTCACAATGGCCTGCATTGAATTTTTCCACTGTAGCCATCAGGATTTGTACCTGTAGGAGGCAGAGGTAACCCAGGAAGAAGCTCAGTTTGTTTTAGGGCTCTCACCCTCTCTTACCTTCTCAGTCCGTATTTTCTTCTTACCCAGAAACCTGAGATCTCAAGGAGGAAAGTAACTTGAATTAACTTCCTCAGGTTTTAAGAGTTAATGTAATAGCCTTCATGGAATGTTCCCATTTTTGAAAAAGGACTTCAAGGAGAGGCATATTGCCTAGATTAGTGACTTTTCCATATCTGCCTAGTGGTGGTGGGAGACTTGAGACAGAAGGATTTGGGGGTTACTGTTATCCAAATACTGGTTCCCTAATCAGCCTCACCAGTGCTGATGGAAACTCTTGCATATTTTTAAGAAACTTTTTGGGGGGGATGTCACAGATCCCATTGAAAATCTGATGAAAGCTATGGACCACATCCCATTAAAATGCATTTAATTACCAAAAACTTTCGGAGGTTCAAACCCCTCTTGAGCCATCTATGGGCCCCAGGTTAAGAAAGAGTGATATTTGGATGACAATTTATGATTGTCATCTTCAAAGAAGAAACAATGCAAATCTCCAGAGGAGCTCTACCAGTAAGTCTGAATCTAGGGAACACTTGGGTGAAGAATCAGAAAGAAACTGTCAAACCAGTAAGTTCCAAGAAAACAACTGGTTAGAAGATGCATGCAGTCCAACAAATTTATAACAATTTTATATCTTCCATCTGACCCAAATATAGGTTGATATTAATCCAAACTTATATTACATGTTTTCATGTGGCAGAGAATTGTCAGGAAACCTGCTTTGTTGGTGGGCAGCACTTGCTCCTAGAGGCCTGCCCTGAACAGTCGGCACTCTGGCTGGAGAGATCAGCCTCCTACAATGGTGGGTCGTAAATAAACAGACCTAGCCCTGGGTGGAGGTGCAAGTGAACATGATTAAAATTCACACACTGGGAACACAGAGAGTGAAGGGTGATTAAAGTCTGTCTTAAGCCTACTAAAGCCCCCAAATCCAGAGCTTAAGCTAATTCATTCACTCCCCAAAGGCATTTCACAGGTTAGGGCCTGAAAGCCAGCAGCAGGGCTGCCTTCTCCACCCTCCTGCACTTTCCCAAGTTGCTGACATATGGAACCAGAGAGCCTTTGCTGTGCAGGAGATAGCTCTTTCCTTACTGCGTTAGAACAAGGATTTACTCTACTCCCCCTTAATTTTTGAGAGGTCTCCAAGTCACCCATTAAAAAGGAGATGGACTTTTACATATACATTTTTCCTAGCACAATTTTTTTCACACTCTATGAAGCAGCTGTGGTAGGGAAGGGAATATGTATTAGAATACACAGGCTGCTATAACAGAAACCCCAGATTAGAGTGGCTTAGAACAGATAGAATTTTATTTCTCTCTCAGATAACAGCCCATGAAAAACATGCCAAGGCTGATATGACAGGCAGCTCTAAAAGATTGGGAACCTAGCCTTCTTCTTCCATATATATGTATGTGTGAGTGTGTGTATACACACACATACACATATATATAATATATAAAAATATTTTTTTAGAAATGGGATCTCACTATGTTGTCCAGGCTGGAGTGTGGTGGCCATTCACAGGCATGATCATAGTGTACCACAGCCTTGGGCTCAAGTGATCCACCTGCCTCAGTCTCTCTGATAGCTGGGAACACAGGCTTGGCCACCATGCCCAGCCCTGCCTTCTTTATTGTTCTCTGTCTTCCTTAATACATTTTTCTATCTTGTAGCCTAGGATGGTTGCTCCAGCTCCTGCCATCACCTCTGCATTTTTGGTAGCTGGAAACGGAGATGAAGAGGGAGGCTTATTCCTTACTTTTAAGGGCATGGCTCAAAAACGCTTCTATTATTTCCTCTCACAATACATAGACCTGAATTTAGTCACGTGGCCATACCTACCTACATAGAAATTGAGTGCTATAGTCTTTACCTGAGCTGGTTAAAACACAGAGAGAAGACTCCATGGCTTTCCTTCTCTGGGAGGGGACAAAAATACTATCTTCAATATGCCCCTCATTTATGACTTCGCCCCATCTTCACTCTTCTCCGTTACTTGTACTGAAAAAAAAAAAATGGTGTGTTTGGGCCAGAGGAGGGATGAAAGATGGAAAGTGGAAGCAGAGGGACCAGGTAGGAGCCTAATGCAATAATCCAAGGGAAAAATGATGGCTGCTTGGACCAGAATGAGAGCAGTGGAGGAGGTGATAAGTAGTTGGAATCTAGAAATATTTCTTAGAAGCCTAGGATGTGCTTCTAGATGTGGGGTATGAGAGAGAAGAGCCCAGGATAATACCATTCATTGATTATCTATTCATCCATTGACTGTTTTTTTAGAGACAGGGGTCTTACTATGTTGTTCAGGCTAGCCTTGAGCTCCTGTGTCCATGGGATCCTCCTACCTTGGTCTCCTGAGTAGCTGGGACTACAGGTGCTCACCACCTCGCCTGGCTCTAAATTGTTACTGAGAACTGGCTGAGCCAAGCACTGAGCTACAGCTTATGGATATGATGGGTATAGTCATGCTTTTACAGTTCACAAAAATAACCAGCAGATAAGTAAACACAAGTATGTTGTGCATAATAAAAAGCAAGTCCCAGGGGGTTTGAGATAATAACTCAGAGGAAACGAACCTAGTCTAGGGGTCTGGGAAGTGATGTCTAAGCTGAGACATGAAGGGTGCATAGGAAGTGGTCAGGAAATTGAGGTGAGATGGGGCCATAGGGGAAGAGCGTTCCTGTAGAGGAATTCTCTTTAAGCCCTAATTCCCTCGATGGCTTCATGTTGTCTACTGGGGATAGAACAAAACCCTGGACTTAGTTTATGCTTAATTTATGCTATCTCTCTGAAGAGAAAATGCTTTTTGAAGTTCAATTCAAGTTAATTAAATTCAATCCACATTTGTAGGTTCTGGGGCAGGTTTCCAGCCCAAAGACAATAGCTCATGCTGCCATTTAACTGAGAGCAGATAATAAAACTGAAATTATTGAATTCTAGGAAAGGCAGAGTTGTTCTCTAAGAGGTCAGGCTAAAACTCAAAGGATTTCAACATACGAAGATGTGCTGTGGGGTGGCATGATCAAAATCTATACAGTTCAGGAAGGCAACAAAAATCTATAAAATTCAGTACAGTGACAAGATTGTAAATATAGATTAGGAGACAAACTACAACCTTTGTTTAAATCATTTAAATCATTTAAAAAGTCCTTTGTATGCAGGAAATTAAATGTGTGGAATGCATTCCCTCCAAGGGGTACTAAAAGTACTATATTTGTTGGGATAAGAGTTCAGTGGCTATAAAAGAAACAACGGCAGCAGTAACAAAAACCAACCGAGGCTTAAACAAGACAGAAGTTTTTCTCTCACTTAATAGTCTAAAGGTAAGAACTCCAGGACTGTGACGGTAGGTCTATGGTGTCAGCAACCCAGCCCCTTCTATCTTGTTCCTATCTGCTAGAGTGACCCCTTGTCCATGTTATCCAGGATGGCTCACCATCATGTCATATTCTAGCCAGCAGGAAGGGAAAAAAGGAAGACAAGAGTATCCCTCTTCCTTTAAAAGCACAACCCTAAATGGGGTCTCACTATCCCATTTTTGAGAACTTGGTCAAATGACCACACCCAGCTACAGGGAAGGCTGGGAAATGGTATTTTTATACTAGATAGCTGTGTTTCATGTGAGAAGAGAGAGTTATATTAGTGATAGGCAGAGGGAGAGAACAGACACTAGAGTCTCGAGCAGTATTTGTGGACTAGGGAGTTCTTTTTCTCACACAGAACTTCCAAGCTTAGTGCTTGAAAGAAAGTTTTCAGGAGTGTGTGTGTGGAGGTACAAGGGTTGGGAGACACCTCTGAATCACAAGCTTCACCTCCTTCTTTGGATTCTTTCACATGAGTTCCTGCTGGCACCCAGGTGCTGCTCCCCTTTAAGTATTTTGGCTTAAGTAAAGATCAAAACCTTGCCCTGGGTTTCCCTTAGCCAAGACTGCATGGAGTTTTCAAAGTTTAGGACAGATAGATGTAGAGAGACAAAGAAGAGCATAAACACAGAAAATACAAGAAACGTGTAACCTTCCCAGCTTGCAAAGTCCAAGATCTCTATCAACTCTTCCTTGCTTTTGCCTGGAAGGTTAAGCTCATCTTCTCCAGCACCTTGATCTCAGCCCTCATTCCCCGGGTCTCAGCTTGTCTCTTCCTGGAGGATGACTGCTTTAATACTCACCTTCCAGGAACCACCTGCAGTAGTAGTTCAGGTGAGGTAAAGCCCTTATACAGGATGAGAAGGAACTGCCTGCCCTGGACCTTGGCTTTAAACAGCCCCATTTGGACCATCTCCAGCTGCAAGAGCCTGCTCTTCCCCCTCTGGACTCCCTGGGGCCCCAGAATTCCTTGCACAACAGTCCTGCTCCTGCTTCCAGAGCTTCTGTGGGTCTCTCCCACATCGGCCCATCTGCCATGTGTACACTCCCAGGCCGGAGAGGCAGCTGCTTGTGATGACATGTGGATGGAGCTTGGACAAGTGGGTTGGGCTTACCACTTACACATATGGGAGGCCTCTTGCCGCCCTGGATGCAGCTGGTGGGCAGGGAGATAAGGGACAAAACTGGAGCTGGGGGCTGGGGCGCCAAACATTATAAATTTGAACTTGAACTTCTAGGTTGTTATGAAGATATAACTGTCAAGGTAAGAAGACAGGACATATTTCACTCAACAGTTAGTTGGCTTAATTTGTAATTTTTAAACATTTGGACATATACTGTGTGGGTCTCTGTTTGTACTCTTGCTCCAGGTCCTGCAAATGTTAGAGTAGGTTTAGGCTGTCTTGCCACATATGTTGTTATCTTTAAAAGTTACAGTATGTGAGATTCCTATTCTGCAGCCTACACTTCTAATTTCCAACATACAGCCAAGTCAGATTATGAAGGAAGGCCTTCCCGCCTCAGATGGAAGGCTTGTTCCTTCTTCCTGAAGTACACATCTCCGGACTTTCACAGGGTTACAGCTCTCTCTTTATTCAGATCTCTGTAAAATTTTATCTCTATAGAGATGCCCTTCCTGACATCTCCTCTCCAAATTTAAAAGAGTCCCCCAAAAGAGTCAAGTAGATCCATAATTCATCATCCCTTACCTTGCTTTATTTTTTCAGCATAGCACTCATCACTATCTGAAAAGCGTGCTACATGCTTATTTACTACCTCTTTCCCTGAGCAGAATGCAAGCCCCATAAAGGCTGAACCTGTGTCTTAATATCTTAGTACCCCTAGAGCATTGTACAGTTCCTGATGCATAATAATGTGCAAAAAAAAAAAAACAAGTTTTGTTGAATGAATGAATGAATAAAAGCAAGAATGAATGAAGGGTCTAGTTGTTCAATAGCAGTTGGGAATCAAATTTCCAGATTCAAACTAATCACAGTAAGCAAGCTGAATTATGAAGAAGAGTTTGTTACTACTGAAATTCATGCCACCCATTCAGGATAGGGTCAACCTGGCCAATTCCATGTGTATAGAGCAGCCCAGAATGAGAGTGGACAATCGCATGATGGTGCGGTGTTAAGATGGCCCTATTGGTAAAGAGCCCAGTGTGGCTTTTGCAAAATGAATGTGCGCCTTCCCTCTCCAGCTCTGTGCTCAGGTCTAAGCCCTGGAAAGTGAGCCCAACGCAGAGACTGCCTTGTTAGTCATTGGTGGTGAAGGACTCCATTTTTGGACAGGGGACTGGGCTGAAATTTGATGCAGACAAAATAGAGGATGCAGAAGTGAAGGGTCCTATACCCTCTATGCCAGAAGAATTCCTGGGAATTATTGCCTAATATCTGCATCTTTAAAGATGAGAAACAGGCCCTGAGGGACCGAGGTCACATAACTAACAGAAATTAAAACCGGGGCTCAGGTCTCCCAACCCCCAGATCTGTTTTCACTCTCCTGGATTAACCTGATTAGTTTCATAGAAACCGCCAGGATTAGTATGAAATTTCTATCAAACACTAAATGCAGTAACACCTATTAGAAGAATCCCTACTTACAAAGCTTCCCTAACTGATCTGTAAAATGGGGATAATCATAGTACCCGCCTCCTGAAGTTGAGGTGAGTCTTCCTGTGGAGCACTCACAGTGCTGTGTCAGTGATAGCTGTTGCCATGTTTCTTATTAACTCATCCCATTCCCACCCATTCATGGACACATTTCTCATATCCTTGCTGAAAAGTTGCATTTGACTACAGTTATTATGGAAACAAGAGGATTGGCCCCTGGATCCCTGTTCTAACCCAGAAGAGAGGTATGGAGAGGGCCACAGAATGTAAAGTTCCAACCAGGCCTGATGCCAATGGCCCTACAAGCTGCTCCCACAAGTCTGTAAGTGGCCAAGCAGCACGAGCACCCTGCTATCCTGGACAGGTACCCGGAAACCTCAGAGGTGCTACTTGGCACCAAGTGACTGCTCCTTGAGGGGCAGGGATATGCCATGGCTGCAGCCCTTTGAGATTCTCACAGTACCGTTTTCAATTTGGGTCCTGGAGCTAAATAGATAAATTGAGAACATTGATCAGTTCATCAGCTCACAAGTAAGATGTTCTTTTTCTCCCTTCTGAAATTGGTGTATGGCTGTGGTAAAGGAAGGGATGGCTGCCCCACAGCCTGTGTGCGACTGCATACAGGCTCTCAAGCTACTTCCAGGTTACCATAATATTTTTGTTGTCATTCATTTCCATCTATCCACAGCCATCAAATATCACCTCCTCACAGGAGGGGATGGTGCAAAGTGGGAAGATCTTCAAGTGAGAAAGAAACAGGTGTAAGCAGCTGGGAAAGGCCGTCCCGTGAACACTCGTAGATCGGGACTGACGAAGAACTCCAAGTTCTCTGTCTTTCTGGGGAGCCACAGGATCTGCAGAAAGGGAGGGTATTCATCTCAGGAAAAGACTGAGGACTCAACTTCAGAAAAAGGGGGTAGTGGTGGAACAAAGAAGTAGGCAGCATCAAATCTGTTCAGGCCACATCTTGGCAGAATACTATGCCTGCCCTCTTTGCTTCCAGAACTTCCATAGCATCACAAAACTTTAAATCTTATTGCTGTTAGAAAATAAACGTGTGTGCATGCGTACGTGCGCGCATGCGCGCGCGCACACACACACACACACACACACACACACACACACACCCCTCAGTCTAGGCTTACAAGCACCAGCATTATCTGACCCCTGTTTATCTCTCTACCTCCACTTCTGATTGGTAGGCGACACATCAGATACCTTAGACTCCTGAAAATTCATAAAATAACTTTTCCTCTGGTTCAAGGCCCTTACACATGCTGTTCCCTTTGTCCTCAATGCTCTTCCCCTATTCTTCACACAGCAGGCTTCTTCTCGGCTTTTAGACCTCAGTTTAAATCTTGCCCTCTAGGCAAGGCCTTCCTCATCCCTCTCCCACCAGGCCCTTTCCTCTTTGGGGTTCTCCGCCATCCCAGGACCCTGCTATCACCCCACAGCCCTCTCCCAGGGCTATTATTGAGTTCAGTGTCTGTTTATTTGTTGTTTGTCTCTCTCATTTCAAAATTATTTCTCTGAGGGAAGGGCCTTGTCTGTTTTCTGCTCAGAATACAATAGATACTCAAGTCTTCACCCAGCTGTTCCAATCAAAAGGATTAAAGTCACCCTCAAATCATCCCTTGTTGGCTGAGAGAGGTGGCTCATGCCTGTAATCCCAGCACTTTGGGAGGCTAAGGCGTGTGGATTACCTGAGGTCAGGAGTTCAAGACCAGCCTGGCCAACATGGTGAAACCCTGTCTCCACCCAAAATACAAAAGTTAGCTGGGCATGGCGGCAAACACCTGTAGTCCCAGCTACTCAGGAGGCTGAGGCAGGAGAATTGCTTGAACCCAGGAGATGGAGGTTGCAATGAGCCAAGATTGCACCATTGCACTCCAGCCTGGGTGAAAGAGCAAGACTCCGTCTCAAAAAAAAAAAAAAAAAAAGATAATCCCTTGTTACCACCCAGACATACAATTCAATGGCAAAGCTTCTTGGCTTTATTTTCAAAATACATCCCAGGATCTCCCCACCTTCACTGTCACAGGTTAAAGCCACTATACTGGGTACCTGGATTACTGCAATAGCTAAGTAGCCTCTTCCTCTTGTCTCTACCTCTGACCTTGCGCCTCTCCACGCTACTCCCAGCACAGCAGTTGAAATGGAAGTTCGATTATGTCACTCCCCTGGGCAAAACCTCTCCTGTCTTCCCATCACACATGATCGACTCTAACCCCTCATCTCCACTTACAAGGCCCACACAACCACCTCTGGCCACCTCCCAGACTAAATTTCTCACTAGCATTTAAGAACCACTAGTATTTCCTGTTCCTGTAAACTATCCGATCATTTCTCTATTTGGTGCTTGATCTTATCCTTATTGATTTGCTGAAATCCATAACTTTGCTTATGGTATTATGTAGTAGCATTTATCAATAGTTTCTTCGAGATTGTCTGTGGTTTCCTCATTTTAAAAATTGAAACCTTTAATTGATTCGGAATTTATCCTAAATATGGGAAGTGGATCCAACTTTGTTTTTCTTCTTCTCATATTGCTATGAAATCATTTGTTTACACAGCTATTTTATGATTATTTTAAAACATTTGTGGGTACATGGTAGGTGCATATATTTATGGAGTACATGAGATATTCTGATACAGGCCAACAATACATAATAATCACATCAAGATAAATGGGGTATCCATCACCGCAAGCATTTATCCTTTCTTTGTGTTACAAACAATCCAGGTATACTCTCTTAGTTATGTTTAAATGTACAATAAATTATTATTGACTGTAGTCAGCCTATGGTACCATAAAATACTAGATCTTATTCATTCTATCTAACTATATTTTTGTGCCGTTAACACCCCCACTTGGCCCCTGCCCCACTACTCTTCCCAGCCTCTGGTAACCAGTCTTGTGAGACTCTCTATTTCCTTGACTTCAATGGTTTTGTTAGCTCCTACAAATAAATGAGAACATGCAAAGTTGATTTTTCTGTGCCTGACTTATTTGACTTAACATGATGACCTCCATTTCCAACCATGTTGTTGCAAATGACAAGATCTCAAATTTTTTGTGGCTGAATAATACTCTACTGTGTATATGTATCATGTTTTCTTCATTCATCTGTCGATGGACACTTACGTGGCTTCCAAATCTTGGCTACTGTAAATGATGTTGCAGTAAACATGGCAGTGCAAATATCTCTTTGATATGCTCATTCTCTTTATTTGGGGTATATACCTAGCAGGTCATATCATAGTTCTATTTTTAGTTTCTTGAGGAGCCTCCAAACTGTTCTCTATACTAATTTACATTCCCACCAACAACATACAAGGATTCCCATTTCTCCATATCCTAGCCAGCATTCGTTTATTGCCTGTCTTTTGGAAAAAAGCCATTTTAACTGGGGTGAGATATCTCATTATAGTTTTGATTAGCACTCTCTGATAATCATTGATGTTGAGCAGCTTTTCATATGCCTGTCTGCCATTTTTATGTTTTCTTTTGAGAAATGTCTATTCAAATCTTTTGCCCATTTTTTGATCAGATTATTAGACTTTTTCCTATAGAGCTCCTTATATATTCTGCTTATTAGTCTCTTGTCAGATGGATAGTTTGCAAATGTTTTCTCCCAATTCTTTGCGGTGTCCCCTCCCTTTGTTGATTGTATCCTTCGCTGTGCAGAAGATTTTTACCTTGATGTGATCTCAGATGTTGATTTTCACTTTAGTTGCCTGTGCTTGTGGTGTATTACTCAATAAATCTTTGTTCTGTGCAATGTCCTGGAGGATTTCTCCTATGTTTCATTGTATTAGTTTGATAATTTGAGGTCTTAGATTTAAGTCTTTAATCCACTTTTAATTTTTGTATATGGTGAGAGATAAGCATCTAGTTTTATTTTTCTGCAAATGGATATCCATTTATTGAAGAGATTGTTCTTTCCCCAGTGTATGTTCTTGGCACCTTTCTTGAAAATGAGTTCACTATAGGTGGGTGAATTTGTTTCTGAGTTCTCTATTCTGATCCATTGGTCTATGTGTCTGTTTTTATGCCAGTACCATACTGTTTCAGTTAATATAATTCTGTAGTATAATTAGAAGTCAGGTGATGTGATTCTTCCAGTTTTGTTCCTTTTGCTCAGGATAGCTTTGGCTGTTCTTGGTCTTTTGTGGCTCCATACAAATTTTAGTATTGTTTTATCTGTATCTGTGAAGAATGTCATTGGTATTCTGACAGGGATTGCATTGCATCTGCAGATCACTTTGGGTAGTATGGACATTTTAACAATATTACTTCTTCCAATCCATGAACATGGAATATGTTCACTTCAATTTATTTCATCAATGTTTTATCCACTATAGAGACTTTTCACTTCTTTTGTACCTATTGTAAGCGGAATTACTTTCTTGGTTTCAGATTGTTCGCTGCGGAAATATAGAAATGCTACTGATTTTTGTATGTTGATTGAATTTGTTTACCTGTTCTAAAAATTTTTGGTGGAGTCTTTAGCTTTCTCCAAATATAAAATCACATTACCTGACTTCTTCCTTTATAATTTGGATGCTCTTATTTCCTTCTCCTGTCTGATGGCTCTACTTAGGACTTCCAGTACTATGTTGAATAACAGTTGTAAAAGTGGGCATCCTTGTCGTGTTCCAGATCTTACAGGAAAGGCTTTCAGTTTTCTTCTTTCAGTTTGATATTAGCTGTGGGTCTGTTGTATGCAGCTTTTACTGTGTTAAGGTACGTTCCTTCTATACCCAGTTTTTTGAAGGTGTTTATCATGAAGGGATGTGGAATTTTATCAAATACTTTTTCAGCATCAATTAAAATGGGCATATGGTTTTTGTTCTTCATAATGTTGATAAGATGTATCACATTGATTTGCATATATTGAACCATCCTTTCATCCCTGAGATAAATCCCACTTGGTCATGATGAATGACCTTTTCTATTTGTTTATTTAGAGACAGAGTCTCACTCTGTCACCCAGGCTGGAATGCAGTGGCACAATCTCGGCTCATGCAACCTCTGCCTCCCAGGTTTAAGCAATTCTTCTGCCTCAGCCTCTTGAGTGGCTGGGAATCCAGGTGCACACCACCATGCCCAGCCAACTTTTTTTTGTATTTTTAGTAGAAATAGGGTTCACCATGTTGGCCAGGCTGCTTTCAAATTCCTAGCCTCAAGTGATCTGCCTGCCTTGGCCTTCCAGAGTGCTAGGATTACAGGCATGAGCCACCACTCCTGGTGAATAATCTATTCTTCAAGATTGAAGCATGAAGAAATCCAAAAGTAGATATATGTATAGCTACTTCTGCTCTTTTTTGGTTTCCATTTGTATGGAATATCTTTTTCCATCCCTTTATTTTCAGTCTATATGTGTTTTTATAGGTGAAGTGTGTTTCTTATAGGTAACAGATTATTGGGTCTTGTTTGCTTATCCATTCAGCCACTCTATGCCTTTTGATTGGAGAGGTTAGTTCATTTATATTTAATGTTATTTTCGATAAGTAAGGTCTTATACTTGCCATTTTGTTATTTGTTTTCTAGTTGTTTTGTGATCTTTTCTTCCTTCTTTCCCTTCTTCCTTTCTTTTAGTGAAGATGACTTTTTCTGGTGGTATGTTTTAAAGTCGTGTGTGTGTGTGTGTTTTCATTTGAGATTACCCTGAATCTTGCAAATAATATCTTATGACCCATTATTTTAAACTGATGACAACTTAGCACTGATTACACAAACAAGAGAAAACTAATAAAAACTCTTCTTTAACTTAATTTTGTTTTTTAACTTTTTGTTGTTTCTATTTATATCTTATTGTATTGTCTGTGTCTTGAAAAGTTGTTGTAGTTATTATTTTTGATTGGTTCATCTTTTAATCTCTCTAATCAAGATATGAGTAGTTTATATACCACAATTACAGTATTGTTATACTCTGGTTTTTTTTATGTACTTACTATTACCAGTGAGTTTTGTATCTTCAGATGATTTATTACTTGTTAACATCCTTTTCTTTCAGATTGAAGAACTCCCTATAGCATTTCTTGTAGGGCAGGTCCATTGTTAATGAAATTCCTAAGCTTTTGTTTGTCTTGGAAGTTCTTTATTTCTCCTTCATGTTTGAAGGATATTTCACTGGGTATACTATTCTAGAATAAAAGTTTTTCCTTCAGCACTTTAAATACATCAGACCACTCTCTCTTGGTTTGTAGGGTTCCCACTGAGAAGTCTGCTGCCAAATATATTGGTACCCCATTGTATGTTATTTGTTTCTTTTCTCTTGCTCCTTTTAGGATTCTTTCTTTATCTTTGACCTTTGGGAGTAGGGTTCTTTCTTTATTCTTGACCTCTGAGGTAGTCTTATTTGGGTTAAATCTATTCGGTGTTCTATATCCTTCTTGTATTTGAATATTGATATCTTTTTCTAGGTTTGGGGATCTCTCTGTTATTATCCCTTTGAATAAATTTTCTACCCTCCCTCCCATCTCCTCTTTAAGGCCAATAACTCTTAGAGTAGCCCTTTGGAGGATATTTTATGGTTCTTGTAGGCATACATCATTCTTTTTTATTCTTTTCGTTTCCTCTGTGTATTTTCAAATAGCCTGTCTTCAAGCTCACTAATTCATTCTTCTGCTTGCCCAACTTTGCTGCTAAGACTGATGCATTCTTCAGCATGTCAATTGTATTTTCCAACTCCAGAATTTCTGCTTGTTTTTTAAAAATTACTTAATCCTGTTTGTTGTAGTTATCTCATAGGATTCTGAGTTCTTTCCCTGTGTTATCTTGAATTTTGTTAAGTTTATCAAAACAGTCATTTTTGAATTCTCTGTCTGAAAGATTACACATCTCTTTCTAAGATTTGTCCCTGAAGGGACTTGATGCTTGTGGATCTTGGTTGGTGTCTGGGCATTGAAGAGTTATGTATGTATTGCTGTGGTTCTCGCAGATTCATAGAGGTACTTCCCTGGAGGTCTTGGATAAGATCCAGAAGAATTCTCTGGATTACCAAGTAGAGGCTCTTGTTCTCTTCTCTTATATTTTCCTAAACAAATGGAGTCCCTCTTTCTGTTCTAAGCTTCCTGGAGCTGGGAGAAGAGTGACACAAGCACCCCTGTGGCCACCACCACTCGGACTTTGCTGGGTCAGACCTGAAGCCAACACTGCACTGAGTCTTGCCCAAGACCCATGGTAATCACTGTCTGGCTACCACCTATGTTTACGTAAGGCCTAAGGCTATACAATCAGCAGGTGGCAAATTCATCTAGGCTCGTGTTCTTTTTTTCAGAGCAGTGAGTTTTCCCTGGTCCTCTGTGAGTCCAGAGATGCCATCAGGTCAGAAATCTTAGGAATTTACCTGGTGCTCTACTCTACTATGCCTAAACTGGCACCCAAGCCACAAGACAAAGTCCTTCACATTATTCCCTCCCCTTTCCACAAGCAGAGGAGTCTCTCCTCATGGCCACTACTGCTCCAAGCCCAGGGCAAGTACTGTCTGACTACCACCAATAATCATTCAAGGCTAAGGGCTCTTCAGTTAGCTTGTGGTGAGTGACACCAGGCCTGGGACTCACCCTTCCAGGCAGTGGGCCCCTCTCTGTCCCAAGGAAGGTCCAAAGATGCCATCCAAGAGCCACAGCCTGGAAATAGAAACCTCAAGGGCCTGCTTGGTTCTCTACTCTGCTGTGGCCAAACTGGTAACTGAGGTGTAAGACAAAGTCCTCTTTACTCTTCTCTCTCATTTTCTCAAGCAGAAGGAGTCCCTCCTCATAGCCACCCCAGCTGGGAATGTGCTGGGTCACACCTGAAGCCAACACATCTTTGGGCTAACTTAAGGTCCACAGCTGGGGTGAGTACTGTGGACCTTAGTTAGCCCAAAAATGTGTTGGTCATCACTGCTGTTTATTCAGAGGCCAAGGGCTCCTCAGCAGGTGAATACTTTCAGGATAGGATCTTTCCCTCAAGGCAGTGGGTTTCCTTCTAGCCCAGGATGTATCTAGAAATGTGGTCTGGGAATGAGGGCCTGGAATGGGGGCCTCAGGACTCTGCCAGGTGCCCTATCCTACTGTGGAGCTGGCATCCAAGTCGCAAGACAAAGTCCTCTTTACTCTTCCCTCTGCTCTTCTCAAGCAGAGGGAAGGATTCTCGCTGGAGCCATGAGCTGTGCTGCTTGGGG
Source organism: Cheracebus regulus (assembly GCA_963574635.1). Taxonomy (NCBI): domain Eukaryota; kingdom Metazoa; phylum Chordata; class Mammalia; order Primates; family Pitheciidae; genus Cheracebus; species Cheracebus regulus. The sequence goes on from CAUYQU010064254.1 coordinate 35,507, forward strand.
TTGTGGGAGGGATGATGTGAGCACTCCTTGGCTGTTTTATTTGTTATCTCAGTAGGTCATGTGCCCACCACGTCCACTGGCTCCAAGCTTAACCCAGTATCGGACTTGCTCAGGAACTGCAGTCCTTATAGCCTAGACTGCTTTGCAAGTGTATTTAGTACCCAGAGACCTTTTCCTTGCGGTGGTGAGGCTTGCCAGAACTTAGGTTCCAATACTGGAATGAGCAATTTCCCTCTGGCTAGGGTCAGTTTAAATGTTCCTCCATGGGTGTTGGTTGAATTCTGCCCAGGGTTGCTTTCTGCTATGTCAGGGCAACACTGAGTTCCAATGCACAGGCCCACGATCACTGCACTTTCCCTCCCCAATGCACACAGACTCTTGCTCAGTGTCACGCAGCCAATGCTGTGGGATGGGGTAGCATCAGCCATTCAAGACTGTCTTTCCTACTTTCTTCAATGCTGTTTTCAGTGATATGAAGTTAAAACCAAGTATTGTGATTGCTCAGCTATTTTTGGTTCTTATGAAACTGCTTTTTTATGTGCATAGTTGTTCGATTTGGTGTTTCTGTGGGGAGGATAATCAGTGCAGGCTTCCATTTGGTCATCTTGCTCTGCCTTTTTCTGTTTTCACAATTCTTAATGGTAGCTGAAATTACATTATATAGCTAACTGTTTACATATTTTTTGTCCATAACTACCACAAATAATTAAGTTGAATTAGGGCAAGGGCCTTGGCCATCTTTGTTTTCCACTATATCTCCAAAGTCTAGAAAGTCCCTGGGACGTGATAGTCAATCAGTGATATGGTTGGATATTTGTCCCCTCCACATCTCATGTTGAAATGCAATCTCCAATGTTGGGAGGCAAGGCCTGGTGGAAGGTGAGTGGATCATGGTGGTGGGTCCCTCATTAATGGCTTAGCATTATCCCCTTGGTGATGAGTGAGTTTTCACTCAGTTAGTTCACGTGAGATCTTGTTTAAATGTCTAGGAGTCCCCTCTTCTCTCTCTTGACATGTGACGTGCTGGCTCTCCCTTCACCTTCAGCCATGAGGCCCTCATCAGAAGCAGATGTTTCTTTTATAGCCTGCAGAACCATGAGCTAATTAAAGCTTTTTTTCTTATAAACTACTCAGCCTCAGGTATTTCTTTATGGCAACACAAAGAAGATGAATGAATGAGTGGGTATATCGGAGAGCTACAATCATAATGAAGCTACATAACAAACTAGTCCAAAACTCAGAGGCATGTAACAATAAACTTTTATTGCTCAGTCCTACAGGAAATAATACTGATATCTGAGTTCCTTTTCCCGGAAATTCTGATTTAGTTGGACTGAATGCAGCCTGGGTATCTGGATTTTTATTTTTGAACTCTCTAAGAGAGGTAACATGTGATGTCATGTTACCACTTCAAATCTCATGTTAAAATGTAATCTTCAATGTTGGAGGTGGGGGCTGGTGGAAGGTGAGTGGTATTATAGATAATATTTGCTATCATTCTGATTATATCAAAAGTTTGAGTTGATTAACTATAACACTATTATCTGAAGCATATTAATGAGAAAACTGGGGCATATGAAAAGTGAAGTGGAACCTGGACTGTGTTTACACAGAACAAAAAGGTGAAATTTTAAGAGCTAATAAGGGATTTAAATGTAAGCAGTCAAGCTATAGAATTCAGCTTCCAAAGTGTAATGTTCACTCCATGAGTAATTACACAATAGTTTATCTCATGGGGAGGGAAGTATTTCTTGTCAAATGATTCAAAATCCCCAAATATTAAGAACTTATATAGAAGATTCATGTCTCAATAATATATAATCAAATATATTGAGGAGAAAACAGGCATTTGTTCTTGTTGTTTTTGTTATTATTAGGACAATCCTGTTGAGTTAGCCCAAGATCATCTGATGCTGTGAAAATTTTTCCTTCTCAGAAGGACCAGATGAAATTAAGAGAGGGTGACAATTTATCTCTTGTTCTTTGGCAAGGTACTATGAAGGTCCTTGGACTTCTCTCCCAAAGACAGGCAGTATTCACAAATTCCTTGTCTGAAGCTTCTCATTTAGAAGTCCTGCTTGATTGATCTTCTGATATATTGCCCCTATAAGTAAACTGAGAAGAAACTTATCTTTTTGATACCCAGGTAAGGGGAAAGAAAATTATGATGGGATGTCACACAGGATCACAATTTCTGTACCAAGGAAGGAAGGTAAGAAATTAGACCACTCCGGAGAGAGATCCAAGATGGCTGCGTAGCAGCAGCTCAGGATTGTAGCTCCCAGTGAAAGCGCAGAGAGCGAGTGGATGCCGCAATTGCAGACGAACTTTTGATGCCTACAGACTGGGAGATTCCCGGCGAAGGAGCCACACGGGTCGCCAGCACGACTCTTTCGGCCGGCGCGGCGCTTCTCGGTGCTGAGTGTACAGGACTGGATGCCCTTTTAGTCGGGCTCGGCCGGTCCCATCCCCACAAGGAGAACAGAAATTGGAAGCGCTGAGGACTGAGAACAAGCACAGCTGAACCCGGGAAGGCCCAGCTCTGTAGGGAAGGGGCGCCCCCTGAAGGAAAACTAAGAAACAGAAAAACTTCATCACCGGGCGGAGAGAGATCCAAGATGGCTGCGTAGCAGCAGCTCAGGATTGTAGCTCCCAGTGAAAGCGCAGAGAGTGAGTGGATGCCGCAATTGCAGACGAATTTTTGAT
>CAUYQU010064255.1:0-31761 GCA_963574635.1 Cheracebus regulus
ACCTTTTGAACTGCAGCCTCTCCTAAAAGTTCACCACAAATGTCCTGAGCGGCAGGCAGGATCAGCTCTTCACCAATAGTAAAGGGCTTCTGAGCTTCAGCAAGGCGGTTAGCCACTAAGAGTGATGCACTCAGAGCAGACGCATTTGATGAAGTGCCAGCCTTCGATAATTGCTTCTGTTCTTTGCGTTCACATTTTCTTCTTTTGAAAACTCCAAAGACTTGTCTTTTAATGCAGGGTGCTTGGCCTCCATGTGATGAAGCAGTTTTGAAGGTTTCATGGCTTTGTTGGATAGCCAGTTGCCACATACTACACAAAGTAAACTTGGAGAATGTCAATCACCTGTTGCAATGAACCTGTAATGTAAGTAGGACTCTTGGCATTTGCTTTCAAACGCAGCTTTCTTTTTCTTGGCAGTCTTAGAGTCTTCTGCTGCCTCATCATTGGGTCTTTCTTCCTTTTCAAAGATGCTGTCTAGTGACATTTATTTTTTACTCATTTGGCTAGGGTTTGCTTGTGGGCTTGCCAAAACTGTGACTGAGACAAGTGTGCAGTGTGGGAAGGAGGCAGGAACAGAAGTGGTAAATAAAATAATAGGCAAGCAATGTGTGGACTAAAATAAGTGTCAGATTCTGACTTAAAGCCTGCCACCAGATGCAGCTGTGCAATTGAAGTACATCAGCTCACTTGCCACTGTAAAGCCTGCCACCAGAGGCAGCTTAATTGTCACTTGCCACTCATCAATAGGGTTTTGATATGAGTCTTACAATTGATTCATTATGGTCTCTGTACAGGGAAGCCTCTCTGCCACTGTTAATCTGTATTTGCAGCCACTCTGGGGCACTAGCCTCACCAACTCAGCTCCACCTCAGATCATCAGGCGTTAGTTAGATTCTCATAAGAAGAGCACAGCCTAAGTCCTAGTGAGTGCAGTTCACAATAGGGTTTGTGCTCCTATGAGAATCTAATGCCTCTGTTGACCTGACAGGAGGCGGAGCTCAGGCGGTAATGTGAGTGTTGGGTAATGTGAGTGGCTGAAAATACGGATGAAGTTTCACTCACTCGCCCCCACTCACCTTCTGTTGTGAATCCCGGTTCCTAACAGGCATGGACCAGTCCCGGTCTGTGGCCCAGATCCCTTCTTTAAAAGCCCAGTATGGCCTGCCAGAAATTATTTTGAGAGTAGGGTCATTAGAGAAATCTATCTCTACACTTCACGTTTTTGTCTATTTTTCTATTTTTCCTTTGAGTTCTTTCCATCTTTACTTCCTGTTCATTGAAGCTGCTTTTCTGGTGCACACACATTCAGGATTGCTCTATCCTTTCATTGTTAGTGGTGGTGAATCTGTACGGGGTCTGCAGCGACCTCGATTTTTGCCTCTTGGAAGAAAGAATTCAACCGAGGGGCACAGGGCAGAGGTAGAGATCACTGAGGCAAGTTTTAGAGCAGAAGTGAAAATTTATTACAACATTTTGGAGCAGGAACGAAAGTAAAGTACACTTGAAAGAGGACCAACTGGGCAACTTGAGAGAACAAGTGCCCTGTTTGACTTTGACATGGGGATTTTATAGGCTGGCACGCTTTGGGGGTCTTGCATACCTTCTTCCCTGATTCTTCCCTTGGGGTGGGCTGTCTGCACGAGCAGTGGCCTGCCAGCTCTTGGGAGGGGGCCGGGGACACGGCGTGCTCACTGGAGCTGTGCGCATGCGCACTTGAGGCATTTTCCCCTTACTAATCGAGTGTTCCTAGAGGAATGTCATATGCCTGTTAAACTCCATGTTGCCTCTTAGTGCGCATGCTTGAGCCCACTCGCCCAACTCCTGAGACCTTACCGGAAGCTGCTGATCACCGGCTTCCGGTGTTTTCTACCTATTGGGAGACGGCCTTTCCCTGGTGCTGGCTGTGACCAATTATGATTTTAAAGAGACAGGTAACAATGACTTGACCATCCCTGATGCTACCCTGACATTCCTGGTGTGTGTGGGGGGGTGGGGGAGGAGCTCTCCTGCCCTGCTCATGCCTGACTGGCTACCTACTATAGAATAACTGACGATCCCATACAAGCTGACTTCTCCGAGGACTGAAGGGCCAGGTAGGGTGGGCTTGAGTAGGAACAAGGTGCTAATTGTCAGAAGGAAGGGTAATTTTTTATATGCTGTAGCAGACACCTCTCCCCATACCCACATCATGCAATATCTGCATGTGAAGGAGCCAATAGTAACAGTTTTTCAATTTAGAAAAAGACATATCACTAAAAATGCTGTTAATCCAGTAGGACCCACAGAAACGCTTTGGAGCCCTCTTACAGAATGTGAGACACACGTGACGGACGCAGCTTTCCCCAGACGTGCTGGCCACTTTCTCTTTAGCACAGTGGTGGCCCCAGGCTGGGGCAGCTCCTATGAGCAGCTCTCACGCAGCCAGAAGATACCGTGGATGTCACACTCGGCAGAAATGGCAGCTCCTTCAGGTTTTTGTGAGTGAAAAATCCCAGGGGTCTTCAGGTGCTCATGTTCTATGTATCACCACAGGCTGTGCCTGCCCGCGTGTACCCAGAGGGAACGGATGAGGCCCAGAGACACCAGCGTGCACCTCACCGCCCACCCTACCTGATGCATCTGTCCAGAGCACATCCTCATTCTATAATAGAAAGGGTTCCCTCTAGGCTAAAGGCAGGCCCAGAGACACCTGTCCATGGTGAAAGGACACTGTCCAGACAACTTGCAAAAATACAGTAGTGAGCCTGGAATCCGACATTAACCCTGAGAATAAGCATCGGTGGCCTCTGGGCGATGGCTCTGAGGAACCCTGGACACTCAGGCTGCACAGTCAGCAAAGCACAAGAAAGCCAGCCTGGCACACGAGCCACTGTGTGCTTAGTCACATGCTAAATTACATATTTTAGGAAGAAGTGCTACCAAATTTCAGAGGAAAAAAGTGATTATCAGAACTTTAAAAATCAAGACATGCTATTTAAAATGAGGATATACACAAAAGAACCATCTTGGAAAGAACAGTTGTGCACAGGGACAGGCGTGGGGGTGACACAGCACCACAAGCCACTGTCATCTCCCCATGTCCAGAGGATATGCACAAGCACAGATACGCATATGCACAGACAGCTGGAGAGCAAGGGGGATTCCTGCCAGTGTAAAGCATGGCCTTGTCTTCTTCCTACAATCACTGGTCAGGAAAAAAAACAAAAACAGACTTCATTTAAAGATGAGCAGTGAAAAAGTAACCAGCTCAGGATAGAATTTGACAGAGGAATAACACACAGTATTTTTTTCTTCTGGTTTTAATAAAAAATCAAGTTGCTCAAGACTATTGATTTTAAACTACCAAGAAAAGAGATAAGCTACAAGATGACAATGTTTTTAGCAGCCATCAGATTTCTGAGGATAAAGATAGATCAATGAACCCAACTCTAGAAAGTGACAAGCCATTCGCAGCAGCGAAGATCACAGGCACATTCTTATTCACAGCGGAATGACAAAAGTGAAATGGCTGGAGGCCAGGAAAAACCAGACAGGTTTACATCTGCAGGTAGTTGGGTGACCAGCGGGCGTCCCTGTGGCTGGAGTCACCGGCAATGCTGCACCCAGCCTCCCAGCGTTTCCTACAGGGCTCTGTGGAGCCCTTCCCTGAGCTCTGAGGGATAAAGCTGGGAGCAGGGGCCAGGCACAGTGGCTCACGCCTGTAATCCCAACACTTTGGGAGGAGGGTGGATCATGAGGTCAGGAAACGCAGACCATCCTGGCCAACACGGTGAAACCCCATCTCTACTAAGATACAAGCAGTTAGCCAGGCGTGGGCCACTGTGTGCTTAGTCACATGCCAGGCATGCACCTGTAGTCCCAGCTACTCTGGAAGCTGAGGCAGGGGAGTCTTTTGAACCCGGGAGGCAGAGGTTGCCGTGGTTGCAATGAGCCAAGACCACGCCACTGCACTCCAACCTGGGCAACAGAGTGAGATGTTGTCTCAAAAAAGAAACAGAAAAAAAAAGCTGGGAGCAGGGAATGAGAGACAGGATGCAATCCCGGGAGCCCTGCCGAGTCTCATTCAGGTGCAGAGAACCAGTCTCAGAAAACAGCAGACAGAGTGGAAGCCTGAGTGGAACCCCTCCCAGGCCTCTAGACAATGCCAGGCAACGGCTCAGAAACGAAATACAGACAGGGCCTGGAACCATGCCCGTGTTCACACCCTCAGCTCTGCTGATCATCCCTCAAAATATTTCAGCATAGGGTGAACTGAGCCAAGCTACAACTGCAGCAAACCCAGACCCCACTCACCTGTGGATCAGGGCGATGGACCTACCTTTCTGCAGCCCGGCAGAATCCAGCTCACCCCTCTCTGCAGGAAAGTATCATCTACTTTACTCTTACTATTCCTTTCTACAAAACGACTTAACATAAATTAAACGTGATAAAACATGACAAAGCAAGGAAACATGACTCATGTAAAACAGAAAACAGGCAAAGAAAGGGACTCAGAAATTGTAAGGTCTCCGAGACTTCAAAACAGGAATGATAAAAATGTGAAGGTATCCAGTGGAAAAAAGTAGATCGTATGTAAAGAAACAGCAACATTTAGCACACACATGAACACCAGAAGTTAGAACTACTAGAAATGCCAGAGACAGAAACTAGGGTGCCAGTAATAATTCATGATGCACTTAAGAGCAAGTTGGATGCTGCCAAGAAAAGAATTGATAAAGACAGGCAATGAAAATCATTAAAATGGAATAAAAAGAGTGGAGGAGAATGATAAAGAGCATCCAGAATTTGTGGGAAAATATACCGAATAGTCTAACTTGAATTGGGAGAGTCCCAGAGGAAGAGAGATGTAATGCAGCAGGGGAGACATATCAAGGGATAGTGACTAAGAACTTTCCAAAATTGATGAAAAATCCTAATCCCTAGATATAAATCTTCAGCAAACACTGAACAGAATAATTAGAAGAAAAATAAACAAGAAAAATAAATCTAGCAACATCATTGTAAATCTGCTAAAAACCAAAAGATGAATAACAGATCTTAAAAGCCATCACAGAAAAAGATATCTACAATCTACTTCCCTGTATCTATTGTATCTAGGGCAGTAGTGATATGAATGGTGCCTGACTTCTCACCAGCAACATTGGATGCCAGAAGACAAGAGAATGACCAAAACACAGAGTTCTACACTCAAAGGGAATATTATTCAAATTGAAAGAGAAATAAAAATAATCACTGGACAACAGCTAAGAGAATTTATCTCTGACAAATCCATCCCACAAGAAATACTAAAAGAAAATTCTCAAATGGAATCCCAGATATGATGGTAAAGAAAATTACCATAAAGGGTAAATATAATATTATATCATGCATTTATTGTTTAAACCAAAAATAATTACAATTTTGTAGGATATATACACACATGTATATATGTATGTGTGTTTATATTATATGTAAATGTAAACTATGAGACAGAAGGACACAAGAAACCATGTTAAGAATAAATAGAACTATACTGTTGTGGGATCCACAGGCCATTTATGAAGTAGTATAGTTCTATTTGAAAGTAGACTCTAATGACTTAAAAACAAATATTATAAACACAGAGCAGTGAATAAATAATAACCCAAAGAGGTATGACCAAAAAGTACATGTAACAGCTAAAAAATGACATACTTAAAGGTATTTGACTTGTTCAATTTTTTAAAAAGGCAGAAAAGGAAAGAAACTGGGAGAAAGAACAAGTGAGATAAATAAAATTATATCCCAGCACAGAAGACATAAAATGTACCATGTCAATAACAACATGAACTATAAACGGACTAGACACTCCCAGTAAATGACAATGATTCTCAGTCAGGTAGAATAGCAAGACTCAACTTCAAGCTGTTTATTAAAAAATGTACTTAGTTATTAAGACACTGATCTGAAAGTAAAAGGTCTTTAAAAAGATATATCATACAAATTATGCATAAGAAAGTTGTGTGGTTATTTCACTATCAGAAGAAAAATAAACTTCAGGACAAGGAATATTACTAGAGATTCAGCAACACAGTTTATAATGTTAAAAGAATCAATTTATCAAAAAGACAAAAATATGCAAAGTACATATGTACCTAAACAACTTCAAAAGTCATAGGACAAAATATAAATAGAAATAAAAGGAGAAATAAGCAAACAAATTATAGGAGTTATAAATTTTAATACTTCTTTTCCTGTAATTGATGTAACAAACATACATAAAATCAGTATTGCCTTGGAAGATTTCAACACCATGGTCCATCTTGAAGTAATTGGCACATATAGAACCCTCCACTCAATAGCGGTAGAAGACAAGTCCTTTTCAAGTGTACGTAAAACTTTCATGAAGATCAATCACATGACGAGTCATAAAAAGTCTCAATAAGTATCAAATATTTGAAGTAATTCTGAGTATATTCTCTGATCACAACTGCAGTAAAGCCTAAACTGAAGGGCATAAATACTGCTCCTATATTTTCTTCTAAGAGTTTCATGGTTTTCTAGAGGAAAATTTATAGCAATAAATGCCCACATGAGAAAAAAGGGGAAAAAAAGAGTTACATGGTTTTAGCTCTCACATTTGGGTCTATAATCTATTTTTAGTTAATTTTTGAGTGTGCTATAAGGAAGGAGTCCAGCACCATAATTTTATGTGTGGATATTGCTCACCATTTGTTGAAAAAATGATTTTTCTCCATTCATATGCTTTGGCACCATTTTTAAACATCAATTGGCCATAAAAGCATGTGTTTCACCTCTGGACTTTCAATTGTGTTCCACAGATCTATATTTATATCCTTACTTCAATAAGGTACTGTCTGATTATTGTAGCTTTGTTCTAAGTTTTGGAATCGGGAAGTATGAGTCCTTCAACTTTGTACTTTTTCAAGAATACTTCGGTTATTCTGGTCCCCTTGCATATTCCTATGAATTTTACAATCAGCTTATGCATTTTTTTAAAAGAGCCAGCTGGGATTTTTATGGGGATTGAATTGAATCTTTAGATCACTTTAGGGAGTATTGCCATCTTAACAATATTGTTTTCTAATCCATGAACATTAAATGTCTTCCCATTTATTTAGGCCTTTTTAAATTTCCTTCACAGATGTTTTATAGCTTCAGAGGACAAGTTTTACACTTGTTTTTAAAACTGTATTCCTTGCTGTTTATTGTTTTTAATGCTATTGGAAATGGAATTGTTTCCTTGATTTCATTTTCAAATTGTGCATTGCTGGTGCATAGGAAAAGAAAGATTTCTATATTTTGATCTCATAACCCACAACTTGCTGAATATATTAGTTCTAACAGTTTTTTATGTGTATGGATTCCTTATGATTTTCTATATACAAGGTCATGTTATCTGTGAATAGAGAGTGTTTTACTCTTTCCCTTTCTTTCTGGATGCGTTTTATTTCTTCTCCTTGCTTGACTGCTCTAGCCAGAATTTCCTGTGTAATGATGAATAGAAATGGTGAGAACAGACATCCTGGTCTTTTTACTGACCACAAGGGCAAAGCATTTAGTGTTTCAGAGTTAAATATAATGTTAGATGTAGGTTTTTAAATAAATGTCCATTATCAGATTTTTAAAAATCAACAAAATAAATATGTAGAATATTTACAAATGTTTAGAAACTAGTAAGAGTCTTCTAAACAGTGCATGTGTAAAAGGAGAAATCACAGAAAAATTGTGAAATATTTTAGACTAAATGATAAAAACACACATAGCAAAATTTGTGGTATGCAGCTAAAACTGACTTAAGAGGAAAACGTTTAATATTAAATATTTCTGTTAGGAAAAAAAGAGTTTTGAAGTCAACGACTTAAGCTTCCTTCCTAATAACCTAGAAAAAGAATACTACATTAAACCCAAAGCAGAGAAAAGAAACAATAAAGGTAAAAGTGGAAATCAATGAAATAGAAAACATAAAAGAGAGAAAATAAAAGCAAATTATGATTCCTTGAAAATGAATTAAAATTGATAAACCTCTGGATGGATAAAACAATGAGAGGGAAGCTCAAATTTGTAAGAGTAGGAATCAAGAAGCAACATCATCAGAGTCCCTATAGACATTAAAAATAATAAGAGAGTTTATAGAAAATCTAATATTTCTAAATTCAATAGCTTAAATTAATGAACAAATTTTTTAAAAGACATGAATTACCAAAAGTGACTTCAGAAGAAACAGAAAATCCAGATAGCTTCATATCTATTTAGAAAATAAAAATATTAATTTAAAAATTTCCCACACACCCCAAAAAAGCCTCCAAGGCCAATGGCTTTACGGGCAAATTTTATAAAACATTTTGGTGAGAGAAGCACACCTTAATAACAAAAATTGACAAAAATGTTACCAAAAAAAAGCCATATCTACATCCCTCAGGAATTTAGGAACCAAAATCCTCGTGAAAACGTTAGCAAATAAAATGCAGTAGTATATAAGAAGTGTACCACGTGATAACCAAGTGGAGTTTATCTAAGGTGTGCAAGGTTGGATTGACATTTGAAACCAATTCACATGCTGCACCACATTAACAGAATAAAAGAGAAAAGACGATATGATCATCTTAGTGGTTGTGGAAACAGCATTTGATAAACTTCAACATGCCTTTGTAATAATAATTCTCAGAAAAAGCAGAAATACAAAGGAATGCCCTCAGCCTAGACCTAACCGCAGATATCATATGAAATGACATATTATAGTCTATTTTCCTAAGATTGGGAAAAGGCACTGACCAGTATCTACTGTCACCATTTCTCCTCAAGACCTTAGCAGAAGTCTTAACACCTAACAGAACCAGAACATTATATAAAAGGCAAACAGATTGGCAAATAAGCAAAACTCTCAGAATTCACAAGTGATCTATGTGTTTCTACAGAAAACCCCAAAACTATCAGAATAAGTGTTTTTCAGGGTCACAGCACACAAGGTCAATATATGAAAATAAACTGTATTTCTACATTCTCACAACAACTGAAAGTGAAATTGCCACAGTAATTTTTTAATAATAACACCTAAAGAAAATCAACATTCAAGAAACATGTCTCAAAACGACACTCAAGGCCCCTGTGCTGGTAACCACAAAACCCCACTGAGGGAAACTAAATAAGGTCTAAACAAACTGAGACGTTGTGCATGTTTATGGGCTGCAAGACACAATACTGTCATCATGGCATGAACCTAAAATGGTCTATAAATTTCATGCAAACCCCAGCAAAATAGCAGTAGGATAGCAGGGCTTTGGGTTGTTTTTTTTTTTTTTTTAAAGAATCAAACTGATTCCAAATTGTATATGCAAATGCAACAACAAATCTAAAAGAGCCATGTAATATTTGACCAAAAAAAAAAAGGTCAGAGAACTTGCGCTCCTTGGATTTAAGAATGATTATAAAGTTATAATAATTAAGACAGTAAAATATTGCCCATATTCCTAACCAGGAATATATTCATCCAAATTCATCTTTTAAATACATGATTCAAAATTTCTTTTTCTTGGCTGGGTGAGGTGGCTTGCACCTGTAACCCCAGCACTTTGGAAGCGGAGGCAAGTGCATCGCTTGAGCTCAGACATTCAAGACAAGCTGGGGCAATATGGTGAAACCCTATCTCTGCAAAAAATACAAAAATTAGCTGGGCCTGGTGGTGTGCACCTGTAGTCCCAGCTACTCTGGAGGCTGATGTGGAAGGATTGCTTGAGCCTGAGAAGTGGAGGCTGCAGTGAGCCAAGATCATGCCATTGCACTCCAGAGTAGGTGACTGGAGTGAGACCCTGTCTCAAAAAAAAAAAGTCTGTGTGTATATATATATATATATATATATATATATATATATATATAAAGAATAATTCATATAAACCACTACTGTTTCTTCCCAGAGGAAAATATATATAATAAAAGCATCAGAGGCCAGGAGCAGTGGCTCACACGTATACTCCCAAGCACTTTGGAAGGCTCAGATGGTAGGGTAACTTGAGCCTAGGAGTTCGAGACCAGCTTGAGCAACATGGCATGGCCCTATTTCTACCAAAAATACTTTAAAAAATTAACCAGACATGGTGGTATGCACCTGTAGTCCCAGCTCCTTGGAAAGCTGAGGCGAGAAGATCGCTGAACCCAGGAGCTCCAGGAGGCAGTAAACTAGGATCAGGCCACTGCCTGCCAGCCTGAGCAACAGAGCGAGACCCGGTCACAAAAATGATAAAAAAATAAAAAACAGGGTCAGGTCACAGATACCAAAACAGTTTCAGGTTTCAAGCTCACTCCCAGCTGACATATTGCTCAATTCCACTGAAACTCCAAAGGCATGGTGCTCAGATTGTATAATTCCACGTTAAAGAGTGAACTACGTATTTTTTGGTCATTGGTAGTTCAGTACCCACCTGAATATTAGGATAATTCGTAGGAATTTCCCAGCAGGCCTGAGGGGTGTGCATTCCCGTTGGGGCAGGTGGCCTGAGCGTGGCATGAGTTTCTCACGTGCAGTAGCATCTTATTATAAGGGCTTCATAAACAGAGGTAGGCTTACAATGAGCCTTATGGGCTCAGAATCTTAACTGTGATGACTAACTCTACCTACTTTCCAAGATTATTTATTTTATTTATTATAATCAGCCTAACGGTTAGGTGTTTTCTTTCTCCATTTTTATAGTTCAGAAAATTGAAGTTCTGGACTAGAGAACTTTCCTAGGGTCTCACAGCAAGTAAGGCAAATGAACACCAAATCCAGGCCTTTTATACCAAATTCTAGGCTCTTTCCAGTATACAGCTGCCACTGCCCACACTGCATAACCAGAAAGACCCTATTTGAATTATTAAAATATTAATTCTCAGAATTTGAACTCTGAGACAGCTTTAGAAACTCAAACTCTCAAGATGTCATCTATCTTCTGTGTGTGAAAACTGTCTTACCCCAACCCCAGAGCTTAAGGTCCCAGTGAAAGGGCATGTGACTCAGTCTCCCTACAGCCCCCACAGTGGGGCTACATTCCCCAGTGGTGGTACAATTCAGCTTCCCAAGCTTGGTTGACCACGTTTTCCTCTTATTTCCATATTATTAGCACCACTGACTGTAGGGGGGAGACCCACCCCATAAGTGCCGAGCCACAAGCCTCAGCCTATTTCCATATAAATAATGAAGAAGAAAATAACTAGAGATACAACCTAGTCATTATTCATGAGTGATCTTAGTTATTCATATGTGATCTTAGTTATTCATAGGTGATCGTAGTTCTTTAACTAATGTCTTTCAGGTATCAAAGCGTGAACCTGGGGTGACATTGTGGAAGGAATGACCCTAAGGCAAGACGCTTTAAGTCCTCTATCTCGCCCATGTAAAGGCTGCTGGAGGGCGCCGTGCCAGGGCTGGAAAAGCGCCCACTGTTTAGCCAGCTAGGGAAGGGGGCGTCCAGGATGGCTGAGATGTCTCCTTCCCCGGAGGAGTTAGGAGAAAACTCCACTCCTGCAAGCTCTTGCAGTATCCCTGACGCCTGTCAGGGAGGTCCGCAGACACCGGGGGCTTACCTGTCTCTATGTGATGCTGGCTTCAGTGGTCACGTCCCATGTCCACCCTCATGTTCGACTTCTGCACCTGGTTCCTTTTTTCTTAGAAGAGATCATCAGTAAAAATAATATAAATTTTAATGTCTTTGGTCATTCTTGACAAGTATGGAAAAGTGCTGAGGCATTATGCTCCTTACCTCCTTTCGGGTGCTAGAAAGCCTTGGGCCCCTTCCTATATAACATGTGATGTACTTGACGCTGTCACCGACCATCAGTGCCACGCCCTACCTACCCTGTCCCCATCTTTGTACTCAATAAAAGTCAGACGTCCAGACACTGGGGACCACTGCCGGACTCCGCGCTTTGATTGACAGTGGACCCCTGGGCCCAAACTCTCTTTTCACTATCTCTGGGTCTTATGTCTTTCATTTCTATAATTTCTCTTCTCCACACCAGCAGAGAGGGGCTCACAGGACCCTGTAGGGCTGGACCCTACAACTGACGTCCACAAAGGGGCCAGCACTGGAACAAACCCTGAGAATACAAAACCCAGGCAGTCAGGGTTGTGGAGATGGACAAGTGTTGAGTGAGGTGACTGTGCAGAGAGGATCACGGGATATTGGAATCACAGGTGGCACTGCCTGCTCTTGCCCCCTTCCCAAATGTCCCCCCAGCCCTCCTCCAGCAGAACCAGGACCTATGCAATTAGAAACCAGTCCAGATGGCTGGAACTAGTTCTATTTCCCAACGCTACCAGGACAGTGAGTGGGGTTAATTCAAAATGTAATGTCCCAAAATACATCAATAAATCTGATTTAGGGACATTTCTACATGAGTTGTAGTAAAACCAAGAAAAGCTTTTAATGATAACTTACAATAAGCATATCCCACTTGGAAAGCAGCCACAAATGACGCTGAAAAGCAGCTAGTTACACTTCAGTTCTGGGTTTATACTCCATAAGGCAAAAACAAAGATACAAACAAACAAACACACACCACTTTGTCCTAGAACTGTCAGGTGCAGCCTGAAGAAGTCAGAGCTGGACACGCAGTAAAGTTAGCAACACTGACTTGGAAAAACTTCTGCTACGCCTGTGGGAGGTTTCAAACCCCTGAGCCTTTTAACTTCACCGTTAATGTCCATGTTGCTAGTATATTCCTAATGCTGCGGTGACACTCCTGCATAGCTAACCCAGCTCTAAGCTGCTGGCCACCTATAACTTGGAATATCAAGGTATACTCGGAATACTAAGGACCACAAGGTTTGGAATGCTAAACTGCAAGTAGGGTCAACATTAAGGATTTGGCCACTAGATGGAGAAACTGTCCCAATCTAGCACCACTGCAGTTCTGTTTTGCTTTTGAGAAAAAGCAGTGGGCCAAGGTATTTACAAATGCCATTTTGTTCAAAGTACTATGGTAAGTGCACTTTACATTAATAAATGATAACTTTTTATCAACTTAGTTTATGTACAGTACTTCAGCTTGAAGAGGGTGGACATCCCATATTCATCTTGATGCTATCAGTAAGTTCTAGGTTCTGTCTTGATCCACATCATCTACCATTCAGTGTTGAGCAAATCTCTTTAAAAGTATTTACCATCTTTTAAATTGTTGCGGCAATTGGCACTAAGTCTATGCAAATTTCACCTCCAGTTTTGCAACTAACTAGATACAATATTAAAGTCTGTAATAGAGTAAAATGCTTTCTGAGGATACGGTCTTTACCACCAGCTGTAATAAACAGTAAATACCCACAAAAGGAGTGGCTTGACTAATAACTGGACCAATCACATTTTGCATATTGCCTTTATTTTGCAGAAAACGCTTCCTGCTGATTGTCTTTGGCTATTTTGTCAAAAGAAAAATATGAAACAGTTATAACAACACAAGAAGTTGGCTACATATGCTCAAAATACACACATTCTAGCGGGCAGAGCAGTCAAATTTCCAGTTTAGCTAAAACCTGCTGCCCTCAGCTACGATTTTATTCTGTCCTTAACAGCTCAACTCTAACTACTTGAAAGCAACAAGGAAGAAGATTAAAAGTGTGCTTTTTATCTCACTAAAGGAGGGCCGGTGGAGTTTACAAATTCTGGTGCGCCACAGTTGCCAATACAGCGTATGAGAACAGATCAAAAAGAGTTTCTGGATCCTGGCAAAGGTTTTTGACTGTGAATCAGGTTGGGCCAGCGGCATCATCGCCATCGGTGGATTCACCTGTAAGCCACTCGGGACAGCACAGCTGCTGCGGGTGTGAGCGAGGCGGGCTGGGGCTCTGGGCACAGCGGGCTGTGCGCCTCCTCCGCTTTGGAAAGAAAGTTGGCGAGGCTGCGTTTCCTTCTTAATCCGTGAGACTGCCACTGTGTACCTAGTAGGTCGATCCAGTCACCGCTGGCTGCCACAAACAGTCCCTGCGTCCTCCAGGACCTGGGCCTTGCTGCTTCACATGGAAGGCGGCGACACAGGTGTCCATGAGGCTATGAGGCGGCCTTGGGCGGCGTCGTACTGGCTGTCCGCGATGTCTGTGGCCGCCGCCGCCCCTTCGTACAGTGGGGATGCCGAGGAAGAGGGCGCCGGGACCGGATGGGTGAGGGGTGCGTAGTGCGCGGGGGAGCCCCGGAAGAACTGGGTCCCCAGCCCGTTGGACACGGCTGCTGCCTGGGAGCCCGGGGTGACGGCGCCGTTGCTCACGGACCACAGGCTGGGGTACTGACTGCAAGAGAGAGACACCGGTGAGCGGGGCCTGGGCGAGGAGGGAAACCACGGGGGACCGGGAGTCCCGTGCCGAGCGAATGCGTGGTATGACAGCTTTTTTCTTTCAAACAGGTCATTTTCTCCAAATTACTAAATGACTCACAAGCACATTCGGTGGTGTATAGAAGTTATTGTCATATCTCTTAACAAGCAACAAAATCATCGGGAAGCTGACCAAAAAGGTTATTCGCATATTCAGAGCTCACGGAACAGCGCTGTTAAGTTTCATTGAGAAAGACTCAGACAGGCCTGGCACAGTGGCTCACGCCTGTAATCCCAGCTTGGGAGACCCAGGCAGGTGGATCACCGGAGGTCAGCGGTTTGAGACCAGCCTGACCAACACAGTGAAACCCTGTCTCTACTAAATACAAAAAATAAGCGGCCTCACCCTGTCTCTACTAGATATTAGTTGGATGTGGTTAGCACATGCCTCTAATCCCAGCTACTTGGGAGGCTGAGGCAAGAGAATCGCTTGAACCCAGGTGGAGAGCCAAGATTGCAACATTGCACTCCAATGTGGGCAAAGAGTGAAACTCTGTCTCAAAAAAAAAAAGACTCAGACCAGAAGTTTTGCACTCTCATTCAGAATAAAACTTTTTAGATACTCTTAATCAAAAGTTATCGACGATGGGCTTAAGTACCCATGTTTCTATCCGGCACACCCCACCCCCACCACTGCAGTAATTTTCACCATGAAGACCAGCCCCTCCTGAAACACTAAGCAGTGGCAGATATTCCTTAGAGTAACTCCAGCACAGACAACTCCCTGCACTTCGCCCTGTTCTGTACACAGGTGAGTTAGCATGGTCCAGGGCAGCAAGAAGAGCACCTGGCAGTCACACGAGGAGGCAAGTCCCAGGTCTGCCTTGAATTAGCTGTGTCACATTTGACTTCGCCCGAGACTACTTTAGAGACTGTGTTTCTCAGGAAATGAGTATTGAACTGTCCACTCTAAGTACATGGAAGTGGATAGTATTAAATTATGGTAAGATTTTATTTTGGGAAATATTCTTGTCTTTCTATAAATGAATAATGAGACCTTATGTTGTATCCCCATCCTGTTAAAGAAGCCTGAGTTCATCAAAGCAGATTATTGTGCCATTCTACGGATGAAAGCTTCAGGCTCTAAGATGCCCAATAAGAGCTGCATCGAGACCCTTGCGTGGGGCCGCTGTCAGCAGCTTGCAGAGTGCGGGTCATCTGATCAGGTGCAGGCTTCTGGGGCGATGCTCTTGGAGCTCCTGAAAGTTTTGTTAGTTTCTGCATTGTTCCTCTGTTTCTAACTGCAGGCAACTGAATTCATATTATGAAGGAATTGTTTTCTAGACAAGAATTAAGATCTCAGGCATATTTTGGTATTCTAGAAATGAAGTGCACTGCCTTTGAGGTCAAGATCACTTAATTCCAGCCTCGCTCTGCTGTGAGCTAACAGCTGGTCCAATCATTTAATCACTTTGGCCCTCTTTCCTCACTGGAAAATGAGAGTTGACTTCTAGCTTTGGTATTTTAGGTTTTTATATTCATCCTCTGAAGAAATTAATATATTTACCAGCCTGGTTGATTTTATAAGCCATTATCCCTCTGCATAACTTGCAAACTGGTAACAAAATCATCATCATTCTTTGCATATACATTAAAGACTTCAATCCTATATCCATAGAAAAGCCAACAAATTTATTTCCTTAATTTAATAGCGCCTGTTGGAAAAGGTTCTGAAGATATCTCTTTAAGCTCTGCCGACCGACCTCAACAACCCTGTGGGAGACAGGCAGATTTTTTTTACCACCTTCCTTTTATATGTGAGGAAACGAAGACTCAGAGAGGCCAAGAGACTTGTCCGTTACATGAACCTGTAAGTGGCAGAACCTGGATGGGGACCCAGGTTTCATTCAGGGATGGGATAGTGCACCTCCCATTCCACACCTCGGTTGTAAAGGAGCCCAGACCTCCCAGGGAACAGACTGCAAACAGGAACTCAGCAGTCATGTCACCTGTGATCCCTGGGCATGGCTGACTAATAAAGAATTCTAAGTAAAGACCCAACCACCCATAGGGACAGACGAGAGTAAGGACTAAGGGCCCACAGGAATGGAAACAGTGGGAGGTCACAGGCAGAGCTCCCGGGATGCTTTGCACCAGGTCAGGAACATACATTACCTGGAGCTGGTAGGTGGGCTGGCATTGTGGCTCACGGGGAGCATGCTGGGGTGGGCCGGCATTCCGAGGCTGGACCAGTTGTCATGGGATTGCAGCATGGATAAACATGCAGGTGAATTGTCAGAGTAGGCTAAGCAGGGAAGGTAAGAAAGTGCAGTTATAGATGGTGTCTTCCAAGAACAGCAAAGTACAGTGAAATACAGCAGTAACTGAAGCCACTGCCACTGAAACAAAATGTACATGGGAGATTAACCAGAGAAAACAATCCATCAGTCTACTTAAGTGGTTATCAGGGGCTAAGACTTATTGCCATATATATATATTTGAAAACATATCTTGGGAAAGCTAAGCTTTTCCCCTTATCCTGAGATCAGTAGATGCCCTGCAGACATTGAATCTTACTTGGGATTGCTTATCTTTAAAAACAAATATAACTTTAACCTGCCTTTTTTCCAGTGATTACTTCTTAAGAATGGGCGATAGAAACCATTCCTCCTCAGGCAAAATTAGAAGTAAGATCTTCCTGCCTCAGAGTCTAGCCTCTGGTTGAACAAGTCCCAATGACTTCCTAACGCAGTAAGGTCCTTTCATTTCAAATCAACTTTAATTGCTTAATTGTTTTATGGTGTTCTTTAGTGATTTTCCTTCTTTTGGAGCCAGACAAAATTAAGTCTAGACATATGCAGTGTTACAGAGAGACGGAGGCAGCAGATCTTTATGGTCTGTCCCAGGGTTGGGAATATTGGAAGAGCAGCAGCAGTGCCTGGAGGGCTTTTAAACACACACTGCTGGGCCCACCTAGAAGTGCCACCTGTCAGTCTGGGCCACTCTCGGTGGTTCTCAGGCTCTGGCCTGGGCACCCAATGTGGAGAATCACTGGTCTAGTCAGGAATTCTTGTGCCTGGCTGCTTCATCATCATCACTTTAGAGACGTTCACAAAAGACTCCAACCTGGTCTCTACTCCTAACGATCAACCATGGTTCTACAGAGGGACCCAGGAATTTGTCATTTTCAAAACCCGGAGCAGCAACTCTAAGGCCCGCACAATAATGCAGGCCCCCGCTCTGGTCTCTGCGGCTGAGCCAGCAGTGGCAGCCACGGAGCATACACTGAAGGTCTTCTCTTGAGCCACTAAAAAACTTGGCTTCGGTGTGGGTTCCAGGGAACCGTCTTTTTTAGATTCTGGACCCTGCAGAATGCCATTCCCCAAGGGGTTTGCAGCCACCCACCAACCCCTGGCAGATTGAGGCTTCGGACTCACTTGGAGAATTGTTCCGATGAGCGTAGGGGCTAGGGTAGGGCGAGGACCGGTGGCTCCTCAGGGCAGGGTACCTGTCACAGCCGTGAGTGGAGGGGAGGGACAGGGCACCTCCAAACTGAGGATGAGGATTTGCAGGTGGACACAGGGTGCTGGTTCCAGGAAGAAGCCACCCCCCTGCTGTGAGAAAAGAGTGCTGAGTAACCGGCATTACTGCTCCCTCCACCAACACGGAGGGCAGAGCAGACGCCAGGGACTTCCCACCTTCCCCTCAGGAGTCCCTAATGGAGGGAACACCCTGAGTGTCCCATGCTTGACACACAGTCTGCCTCACAAGGCATCTGAGGCCATCAGTTCCTCCTCTATTACCACAGGTAACCCAAGGCTTTCAATCCTATGGGTACCTGAGTAAACCCAGGAGCCCGGCCTCAGGCCACCCAAGGTGCTTCCTCCTGAGAATCCTCTAGACACTTTTGAGATTAATATTCCCCAAGGCAAGTCAGCTTTCCTCGGCTGAGCATGAATACTGTGTGACCAGAGGCAGAAAGAGAGGTGGGGTGGTGCTTAGACCAGGATGTCCTCCCCTTCTCCTCCTCTTGCCACCCACAGAGACTCAGGAGCTGCCTTCCTAGCTGGGGGTGGAGGGGTGGAGTCATTTACTGCTCTTCAGGTTTAGGCTCCCCCCATTCTCCCCAGGAGAATCAGAAAGTGCTTCCGAGACTGCCCTTCCTTCCTCTAAAACTACAATTTCTTCTCCACTCTTTTTTCCCCTTAGAAGCTGAGTCTTGCTCTGTTGCCTAGACTTGAGTGCAGTTGTGCAATCTCAGCTCATTGCAATCCCCACCTCCCAGATTTAAGCGATTTTTACGCCTCAGCCTCCTGTGTAGCTGGGATTAGGGGTGTCCACCACTATACCTGGCTAATTTTTGTATTTTTAGTAGAAATGGGGTTTCACCATGTTGGTCAGGCTGGTCTTGAACTCCCTGACCTCAAATGATTCATCCGACTGGGCCTCCCAAAGTGCTGGCATTACAGGCATGAGCCACTGCGCCGACCTCTTCTATACTGTTTAAGCTTTCTTGATGTAATTCAGCAACCCCAAGTGGAACAACTAGTCTGGCTTTAATTTCCAAAGTGCTAACAATTCTCCAGGCAGCACTGAAAGGAAGGCTGCGGGCGTGCCCTCGCTGCCCAGCCAGCCCTGGCCGGAGCACTGGCCCACTCCTACTCAGGTCACTGCCCTCCTGGCTGTACCATCAGACTAGGAAATGATGAAAAATATAAACGCCTGTGAAAGGAGGAGTGTGCCCTGCTAGTCCACCAGCCTCTCGACCAGCCAGCGGCACCATGTCCATTGTTTAACATCTCCAAGTCCCTTTCCCGGGTGGAGAGGATGCACTGGGGGTCAGACAGAGCCATTTCTCCCAACAAATGCTGCTATGTGATCCTCTATCCTGCCCTGACTCCTGAACTCCTAGAGGGAGCTAGACTTAAAGCCAGCTCTCCCATCCTCAGAGCCACTGTTGCCACCAAAACCAGCAGGAACCAGTGAGTCATCCCTAGAACCAAAGGGCTAAGGAAAAATTCTGTTCCTACGCATCACTGAAAAGATGGCTCTTCAACCGTTTACAAAAGCCTCACAGAGGATGTAATGAGCTAGATTTTCCTATTGCCTGATACAGGAGAGTCTGAACACCCAGCTAGGTCTTGGTGATCACCCCAGGCATGGTGGCAGCTGCCTCAGGGCAACACAAAAGCACCCAGGAGAGTATCCACAGCCCCGATTAGACAGAGGTTAGATGGGCAACACAGCTTCGACATCACAGGGCCAAGACCTTGCATGGCAGAAAGGCAATCTTACATCCCAGGCACACCCAGAAGCCCCTGTCTTCTCCATCTCCACCTCCCAGCTTGCAGCAAGTCTAGTCCCGATGACGCGGAATGACATGACGGAGTGCAACAAACCGTACATTGGGAGTACCCAGGCTGCTGGCTGTCTCCGGGTTCCTCCATCAGCTCTTTGTGATCACTTCTAGCAAAAAAAAAAAGTATATCGAATTGTCAGAAAAAAGGAAATTCAGAAAACTGTGCAAGAATATTTCATCTTTCTGCATACTTCTTTGCCCAAGGATATTTATAGTTAGAATTCTCTCACCTTTCCTTTGCATCAAGGAAAGCTTTTGCAAATGGATTGTACTTAATTTTAAGAGCTGTGATCTGAAAAACAAGAAATTGCATTTACTAGTATATTGCCTATTAGTCAGGGAATTTAATTTGGCACCAAGAAATTGAGAAACGCCAGTACCACTTTTAAATATTCAAATATAATCAGACTTCTTTCCACACACAGTTTTCTATTTGGAGCTGAAATAGCTAAGTAATTGTAAACAGTAGTGTGTTTATGAAAAATGTTCAATGCCAGTGTTCTGAGTGGGATTCACAATAAATTTAACCTGCCACTATGTTCCATGTACATAAATCAGAAATGGCTGAAAATGCAAGCTGGGACTGCTTAGGAAGTCGTGATCTGGTAGTCCTAGTTTGTGGTCCACCCTAACAAAACATCCACCTAATCCCGAATTTTCAGTACTTTGGGGTTGGGCTTAGGCAGAGATTGACGGGCACCTTTGCAGTAGCTGGTATCTAGTTGAGTCTTCACCCTGCAGAGATTTCAGGAGTTGCCCCCCACCCTTTGGGGAAGATTTCTAAGGAAGGACAAGCCGCTGTCTCACTCAAGTCTTGTTCTCAAGAAATTCTCACACCATTTAACCCGAATGCTTTATGCATCTTTTCATTTTGAGCACTGAGCAGACATTTCTAGTTTTAGACACTTTTATGGAGAATTCAAGGGGAGAATGTTTCAGTGGGGACTTATTTTAAACAGTGCTCCCCTGTGCCTCCATTTCAAACCCCACAGAATTATTTGAAAGGGCAGGAAGGCTTCCTCTCAGCGCGGTTAGCGCCTCTCCCCACTCCCCGAGAACCTCCGGAGCCACACAACGGGAAAGCACCCGCCTCTGACCCTCTCACCTCCTCGTTCTGATAAGCAGTCACCGCTATGAACTGGGTCTCAGGGAAGCAATGGCTGGTGATCATGCGCTGTGGACCCCCGACTCTCACTATGTGAATTCGAGGCTCATACTTATGCAAGGAGTTCAGCATGATCTGAGGGAGACAGACACAGGATTGGTGGCACTGAAAGTCCTGTGTTAAAACAGCAAAACATCCATTTCTCCAGAATGCAGAAAGTCCTCTGGCTCCCAAGAAAGTGTCTCTACTGTTGAGGGAAATGGGGTTCTGCCCGAGGAGGCTTCTCCGCGGTTAATTCGTGCTTCTCCCACAGCCTGTTTGGAAAAGGGATGTGAGACGCTACACAGCATTAAAAGCAATGAGTGCTCATCGCGAATCCCTTCACCTGGTGAAGTAAAGTACCAAGGCTTCCAGGAAGGCTATCGACATTTTTTAAAGCCTGGGCTTGTTTGCAACTGGCCTAACCTGGGGTCTTCCAGGAACAGTCCCCTACTGAAGAATGTTTTTTAGAAAAGCACGACTTTGCAAGTTTGTTGAGACTCCACGCAGTAAGTACTGTGGTGCACGTTTAACTTTAAATGCGACTTTGCCATCAAGGCTAATACTTTCTTCACCCCTGGGAGAGTTTACGGCTAGACACAGAAGTTCCCCAAAGCTCCAGACCTTCAAAGGGGAGTGCTCCCGCTCCCCGCACGCCAGGCGTGGATGTTATCAGTTTAGTATAAACAGCATTAAAGGCGTAACTAGAGAAGGCTGTGGCAGCTTCTCCGGGGCAGACGTCACCTCCAGTCCAAGCAGCGTCCCTTCCCACAGCCCCCGGGCAGGAGGCGCAGCGCGGCCCCTCCTCGCTAGTCCCAGGCCTGGCGGGCTCCGCACACCTACCTGGCCCCCTCCGTTGAGCTTGTTGGTGAGCTTGACTTTGCTGAAGGAGACGGGAGCCTTCATCCAGTGGGCCCCAAAGTTGGGGGAGTCGGGGTGGATGTAGACGCAGCTGGGCGCCTGCGGCTCGGGCTTGCCCCCTGGCACCCACTCCCCGTTCACGTACTTCCAGCGGTGGTTGTCGGCCGCCACAAAGTCCAGCAGGAAGGAGTACATGGCGTTGGGGTCCAGCCCAGACACGTTCACCTTCAGCACTGGGAACATCCGCCTGGAAAACACGGGGCGGGCGCAGGAGGACCCCGACTCTGACCGGGTAGGTCGGAGGTCGAAGCTGGGCACAGAGGCCTCTGTTATTTCGGGGCACAGAGAAGCCCCCTGGGAAACGTCCAAGGGTGACTCCCAAGCTCCCCCTTCCCCGAGCCCTACCAGGTCCAGGTGGCCGCCGCACCATCTCCACGGCCTCGGGAGGCAGGGGCGGAGAGGACCTGACGAAGGGATTCAGTGCCGGAGGCCACATCCCGCGGGGACAGGCAGGGGCCGGGGCGCGCCTCGCGGGTCCCGGGACGCCTCCGAGGTCGAAACCCTGGGGTGCGCGTTCCTCCTCCCCAAGCTTCCGCGGAGAAAGCCCCAGAAGAGAGGCTTGTAGAAATCCACTCGAGGGCGTTGACCACAGCGGGAACAAACACAAAGCCCTCCTCCAGGAGAAAAAGGGTTCGACCTGCAGGACCTTGCCAGGTCCCCAGGCTGCCCGGGCGCTGGAGAGCGCGGCGCACGCGGGCTCCGGGCGCGCACCCACCTGCCGTTCTTGGTCACGATCATCTCGTTGGTGAGCTCCTTGAAGCGCAGCCACAGCTCGCTCTCCTCCAGGCCCACGCGCAGCTCGCGCTCCGTGGGGTCGCCCTTCTCGCTGCCCGCCTGCAGCTCGCTCTCCACGGCGCTCAGCAGGTGGTCCACTCGGTACTGCAGGCTCTTCCCCGCGCTCTCGGTGCCGGGGGAGCTCATCCTCCCGTCTGCCCCCGCTCCCCGCCGTCCCAGAAGCCCAGACTCGCTACCTGAGAGCCACCTTCCCCCGTCTCGGCCGCCGCCCTTCCGAGAAAAGGGGCCCCTGGAACAGAGACCTGCGACGGTCCGGGATCCGGCACAGACCCAGGAGAAGGGCGCGGACCCAGACCGGGGGGGGAGGGGACCGGGGAGAGGGGTGGGGAGAGGTTATTCCACTTGAACTCCCCAAGGCGCTACTAGAGTAGGTCTCTGGGGACCGAAATTCGGTGCCCTCCCCATAAATAGATCCCTGGCGGCGCCGCCGCTGGGGGACCTGGCGGATTGGGCCACACACGCTTTGAAGTGCCGGGCAGCCGCCCATTGGCCGAGAGCGGCCATATCAGACCAGGCCGGGCGGGTCTGGGAGGCCCGGGGCCAACAATGGGCTCCCGCGCGCCTGTTTCCTGTAAATCCTGGGCCCCAGCCCGCCCAGCCTCGGCCCAGCCCCTACACCCCCGCCCTCCCCCAAATGTTTACACCTCCATCAAAGCGGCGGGGCTGGCCCGGGAGGAAGGAGGAGCTGGACGCCCCGGCCCGTCCCAACGCGCACCTCCGCGAGGGACTGCCCGGCCGCCAGCGATGCTCCCCGATTCCCGCGCACGGGGTCCTCCTCGCTGTTTAGCGCGCCAGGATCCCGCAGCCGCGCCAGCGTGGAACGTCCGCGCGGCCTCATCTGTCCCCGCTCGAGGCGCGCCTCCCACCCCTCCCAGGGACCAGCGCACTCTGCCGGGCTTTGAGACGCGCCGCGCTCCACTCGCCCCAGTCGTACGGGTCTCGTGCCTCCGACGCCTCAACTCTCCAGTCTAGCAGTTTCCAGTGCAGCAGTCGCCACACGTCCCTCGCCACGGAGCTCCAGGCGGCGTCGCGGACACCCAGGATCGTGGATCAGCCCGCCCCGGCGTCGGGTGTCCCCGCGGCTCTCACCGTCTGGAAAAGGAAGCTCCGCGCGCAGAGAGGGAAATGGATGGAAATAAGCAATAGCAAAACGACCCCTTCTAGGAAGCGTCGGACTTGATGCCGAGGTCTGCGCGTGCACCGAGGGTGCCCAAGGGTGTGCGTGGCTTCTGCTGTGTCATTGCTTTCGCAGAAGGTGCGAGTGGAACCGGGCTGGCGGGGTGGTCCCGGACTAGCGGGGCTCAGGGCGTTTTCCCCGCCCGGCAGCAGTGCCAAGCGGTGTCGGCAGCGGTGGTTTTATTACCTTTCGGTGAGAACTTCCGCGAGGAGAGCGAAGGAGAGGTGACAATGAGCAGGAAATAGTTCAGTGGGGTCTCTTTAAATAGTAACAATCCTCCTAAAACGAGAGCCCGGGAAGGGGGAAGGAGGCCGAAGTTCCGCCGTCCAGGGCCTGGCTTTGCGCTTCTGCACACCTCGCCCATTCTCTGGACAAGGGCCTAGGGTTGCAGCCTCAGTTTCCCGGTCTCCTTGGCGCGCACTCCACCCCCACCCCCTTTGGAGAAAGCCGGTGCATCGCTTGGGGCGGCGGGTTCAGGGCAGCATTACGCCCTAGCACCCGGGTGTTCCCGCGGACCTGGTATCTGCGCCCCGCGCTGAGTTTCCCTGTCCCCTGCCCCTCGCCCGGCAGGGCTTGCTCCGGGGTCCGGAATTGCTTGTGAAGCCGCCTGAGGGATCCCCGCTCGGAACTCAAGGGATCGACCCGCCTTGCGGTGTGAAGAGGGCTCCCAGGAGCCAGTCCCGACGGAGGGTGCCTGCCGCCCCGGGGCACAGGGCTCCTTCGCGCGCCTCTCCGGCTGACACTGACGACTCCGGAAGCCGGGGCGTCGGGTCCCGGTCCGCATTTCTTAGAGTCTTTTGTTTGGGATGCAGGGAAATTCCCAGGGGGCTGACCCAAAGGGGGACGTTTCCTTCTGGAAAGAGGCACCAAAAGGGCCTCATTTGCTCCTGACGCGGGACCGTCCTGACGCGCCTTCACCGGCCTGTCGGGCCCTGGGCTTCGGGGTAGAGCTTGGTGCCCGTCACTCTCATTACTCCGGGTATCAAAATGTCTAAGAGGTCGTCGCTGGGACCCAAGGCATCCTGAGGATAGGATAAAGGGGAAAGTAGAGGGGAGGTGGAGGAGGAACGGGGATGGGTCCCAGGCAACTGAGGGCCTCGGAACCCCAGGCACTAGAGCGAAACCTCTCCTGCGGCTTCGGGGCGAAGGAGTCCGGAAGGCCGGATCCCTCCCGTGCGCTCCGACTGCGTCGCGGCCGCGTTTCCCACAGTCGGGAAGCGCCGAGGAAGACCGGAGGGTTTAATGGATCGCTCTAAAACTGTTCCGAACAGGAGGGGCACGGCCAAATAAGAATAAAACTCCCGCAGGAAATACTATTCCATTTCTAACATGCGCAATAAAATTTCTGCCCTCCAGAGAGATCGTCCGAAGCATCGAAGAGTAAATGGACCCAGGAACTGAGCCACACACGCTGGGGGAGGCAGAGGTTGGAAGTCGCCGACTTTAGCCAGAACTTGTGTAGTGTCACCTGTCTTCACTTTCTAACGATTATTTTTCCTCCCCTTTCTGTGGCTGATTTTCTGATCTTTGTTCCTCGGTTCTCAGGACCAGGCCCACTCCCTCCGCCTTTTCAGCGAAGCCTGCAGTGCATGACAGTTTATAGCCAAAAACTTCCTCCAGCCCGGCTATAAAGAATTCCCAGTTAATAACGCGCTTCCTTGGGAGGAGAGAGGGGCTGAGGCACCGCCAGCTGTTTTGCTCCAATGTCTAGCTCTCCTTGGGAAGCCCAGCCTTCAAGAAAAACAAGACGGAGCCTTAAGGCTGGGCCTCAGGATGCAACTGTCCCCCCAGAAACATGCTTGAAACATTTATAAGAAAAAACACACGCACCCCCCACTCAACTCCCAGAGGGGCAGTTTTCCCTGCCCAATCTCTTCTGAAAAAGCAAAGCCGTTTATCTTTAGGAGCAGGTAACAATGAAGCTATAACAGGCTTCAGGAGGAGGGGTGGAGGCCAGCCTTGTGCGACTCTTACCCCACACTCTAGTCCCTTTTTCCGCAAGAAAAAATGGATTTCTTTTCTGATTATGTGTGTGCTCCTTGTAGAAATATTATATATGTGTCTGTCTTCATACATATGTAATGCTGTCACCCTCAGTTTCCATGGGGGATTGACAAAGATGTCAAAATCCAGGCATGCCCTGGTCCCTTGGTGTGGTATTTGCATATAACCTATGGACTTTCTCCATGAACTTGAAATCACTTCTAGATTACTTATAATACCTAATACAATGTAAATGCTATGCAAATAGTAGTTATACTGTGTTTTTTTTTTATTTGTATGATTTGTATTGTTTTTTTTATTTGGAGGAGGGGATTTGGAATGTTTTCTATCAATTCAGCCAACCACGGTTATGGAAGCTGTGGCTGTGGAGGGCTGGCTGTAGGTGTATCTATCTATATGTATACAAATGCTAACCTCAAGCACTAAGCAATGTTCATGTTTGGGGTGTTTTCCTCATCTTTTTTTCATTTGGTTCTTCTCATGAGCTCCTTCTCCCACACTGAATAAGCAGGCTTGATGCAAACATTCACAGGTCCTGCATTAGCGATAACAGCCGTGTCTCATGGCCAATAATTCTGACACCAGTTGGTTTATTTGTCTCTCCCATTAAAAGAAACCCAGTGTCTTTTGTTTTTGCTTTCAAAGGTAGATAACATAATTCTTTAGACTCTTTACCATTGAAAATTTTTTAAAGGCCATTGGGTTATTTGGGTGGCTGTGGTTTTGTGGGAAAGAACAGAGACTTGGTGTTTTAAAGTCTTCCTCTCAGGACAGTGATCCCGCCCTGTGCACAGCCGGCCCCTCCCTGCTACTTGGAGAAGGCTCGATGATGTGCTCCCTGAACTGCAGGGAGGTTTCGGGGCCCTGGGGTGGACGCAGAGTTGACGGTCGGCCCAGGCTGCATCTCAAAACCAGATCCCATCCATGCAATTTCGTCAAAGTCAGTGGGCTCTGTCACACATGACAATGTGTGGTTGTTTTAGTGACAGGAGTTCACACATTATAAACAAACCAACCTGGCCAGTTGAATGTTTGGGAATGTGACAATCCCAAACATTTCTCTTTAAAACTCTAGCGCTTCAGCTCTACCTCTTTCGAATTCAAGGTTCCAGAGGAGAAGTCAGTGGGCTGCTGGATTTTGACCTCTTCCTCGGGAGAGAAGGGTAGCTTGAGTTTTTCTGCCCAGATACTTAATTTTTTCAATCCCTGGCGGTTGATAAGTTTCTTGTCGATATGTTTCAGTGGGAATCTTTTACCGATTTTGCTTGGCCTGCAGGGAAAGCCCTTTCCAACTAAAGTCTCTTCAGTTCTGATTGGTATGATGGCAAGTACTGTTTCCACCTGAGGGCTTGTCTGTACTTCCAAATCTGAGGACCCTGAGGACCCTTGCCTATTCTCCCGCCTCCTCCCCTCCCCCACCTAGTTGTTTCAGCTCTTAGATCTTTCTGCGTATATTAAATTGCTTGTGAAATGTTTTTTCCACACCACTCTGTCAATTTGCCTCCATGTCACTTTTGGTTTTTACTGCCTCCAATGCAGATTTTATTTCTCTGTTGTAGCCTCAGTTTTCTGTAATCCCTATTTCCTCCATGTCCCTTGTCATCTCTGTGTCCCTTCCATTGCCTTCTGGAGCAGGCTTTTTGCTCCTTCAAGTCCTGTTTCTGTTTCTTAGAGGCCATGGTTTTCTGCAACTTCTGGTGCCCATGGTTTATTTTTTCCCAAGGCTGCTTCCCCTCTGTCTCTTGTGAATAATCCCTCTCCCGACTTCTCTTTTGGCCCTTTCTGGGAGTCTCCCCGATATTTTCTTCTTCTTCCTCCTCTGATATGGGGGTGACTGCCCAGCATGCCTCCTGCTGGGCTGCACTCTCAGGGGCCCTGGAAGGACGCCCCGTTCACAGATACATGGGGAAGACAGAGGTGTGGGGCCTGCCCTATTCACTGTGAAACCAGCCCTTGACTCATGGCAGGGCCTCAGCAGGTCTTCACTGGGTGGTTGCGTTGGCAACGCTGAAATGCAGTAACATGTCTATCTACGAAGCAGCAGTAGCACTGTACTCAAATCCACTGGGCATGTGCCACTGAGCATTTTAATCAGGAGCAAAACGGCAATCCCTCACATTGACTAAAATGCAGGCTGCCTCTGAAACTCCAAGGGCCTTTCTATAGTAACTCGCTTATTGATTCAAGTAGGTGTTTTTGGAGAAAGCAAAGGAAGGGTTTCCTGTGAAAACTGTGTTAAATGAGACCTTAAGAATTACTACGAGTGAGCTATTCCAAGGGAAGCTTGAAGAAGAGGGGGCAGGAACATGCTTGCAGGCTGACAGTGACTCCAGTAATCAGGGCTGGGGACCCCGTGTCCTTATGTCATTCATATTTATACACCTATGTATGTCATACTACTGGAAATTTTCTTTCTTCCTCTTCTACAACTAATTTTGAAAATCCTATTTTTGCCCTGAATGAAATTTGAAGCCCCCGGCAAATTCTCTGGCAGAAAAGAATGTTGGAAATAAGTACAGGTAGACGTACACACACACACTCCGCTGGACCAGCTCCAACTTCGTCATCACCATTTAGCAGGAAAGGTTGACACGATGTCCCTGATCAGAACATGCTGTGATGGCTGCTTTGAAGGGATCGCAGGGCACGCAGGCTCTGAGCTCTGCACTAGGGCTTGATACTTGCCCGAGGAAGCAAGGGTGGGAGAAACCAGCAGGAGCTCCCTAGAAACCGGAGAGGAGAGGGGTGAGGCTCGCCTCAGAGTCAGAGGGAGGTAGCTCTCCCTGTTGAAGAACAAGGGACACTCAGGAAGGCGGAGTGCAGCTGCAGGACCCGCAGAGCCCCTGGGCACCTGAGGAAGGACAGCCTATGGGGCTTATAAGGTGTCTGAATTTGGAGCAAATTTGAGATCAACAAACTGAGCAAAAGACAGTCTAAATTTGAATGACAGTAGAGACTCAAAAGACACAATTGCCTATTTAATAAGAACAAGTGGGATGTGACGGCAGGAGGGGCGAAACCTGGCAGGAAACGTTAGGTGAGACCAAGTGCTGAGTCTGTGGTGTGGGAACACAAACGAGGAGAGATCAAACGAGGGCGGAAATGGATGGGATTGCAATACCTCCAAGGGAACAGGCAGGAGGAACTCTAGGAAAGACTTGCAATCATTCTAGAAATGGAGCACTTTTAGAGGGTTCCTATAGGCAAAGACAACGAATAAGAAAACAAATAAAACAGTGATCGAATTATAAGAATACTTTGAAAGGGCTGATGAAGGGTAGTGGACAAAATGGAAGACAAGGGCAGAAAAGAGCCGAAATCTGCAGAAGGACGTGTCAGTGGTGGGAGAGAGGGGAGGAAGCTACAGCCAGGAGGTCATGGGAGGACCAGGGTGAGAGACCCAGAGCCCGGAGGGAAGCTTGGGTTGAGGCTGCCCAAGGGGGCGGGAGTTAAGGGCTGCCCTCCCGACAGATCAAGTACCAGACTGATAGTAAAAATGGGACAAAGGAGAAGGACTTAGCATACCTGTGAGAACAGATTCAGAATCAGTGGTTCCCACCACGGGGACTTCACCTCCGAGGAGAAAGGCCCATTTGGAATTTAGAATTAGCACATTCTACGACCCACATTCACAGCTCCAAGGTGACAACCTGTCCCAGCCCCAGAACTCTAGAAGGAGCTGACTCACTGGCACCTATTATGTGCAAGGAATTGTGCATACATAATCATTTAGGTATGGAGGGGTGGTAATATCCCCTCTTGTACAGACAAGGCAACTCAAAGGAAAAAAATGGAGTGGCATTTCAATTTCTGATTTGTCTTATTAAACACAGGTTATTTCCACTAGACTAGGTTAAATATGTGAGAAGTAGAAACAAAGTATGTGAGAAGTAGAAACAAGTTTTTTCTCTTTCACACGCCATATTCCTACAAGTGCTTATGAAAGAAATCTGGTGTGCTTGCACTTGAGTGTGTGTATGTGTATGTGTGAATGTGTGTGAGTGTGTGGATGTGAGTGTGGTTGCACTCGAGTGTGTGGGGGGTGTGAGTGTGGTTGCACTCGTGTATGTGTATGTATGTGTGAGTGTGTGGGGGGTGTGAGTGTGCTTGCATTCCAGTGTGTGTATGTCTGAGTGTGAGTGTGCGTGTAGGGGGTGTGAGTGCTTCCATTTAAGTGTATGTGTGTGGTGGGGTGTGAGTGTGCTTGCACTCTGTGAATATGTGTGTGTGCATGTCGGGTTGTAAGTGTGCTTCCACTTGAGTGTATATGTGAGTGTGGGTGTGTGTGGGGTGTGTGTGCTTGCACTCAAGTGTGTGTGTGAATGTGTAGGGGTGTGTGTGCTTGCACTCAAGTGTATGTGTGGGTGTGGGGGGGTGTGTGTGCTTGCACTCTAGTATGTGAATATGTGTGTGTATGCGTGTGTGGGGGTGTGAGTGTGCTTGCATTCAAGTGTGTATGGGTACGTGTGTGAGTGTGCTTGTGTGTGTTTGCACTCGAGTGTATGTGTGAGTGTGTGTGGGTGTGCTTTCACTTGAGTGTATGTGTGTGGGTTTGGGTGTGAGTGTGCTTGCACTCCAATGTGTGTGTGTTTGGAGAAGGGAAATGGTGTGAAAACTGGGTAACTTTAAATACTTTTGAAATCTAAAAAATAAAATCTGGAAGATAGTAATAGGAGCTGGGGGAAGAAAATCCCACCACGTAAATAACTTCCAATCCAGGCTGAGAAGCCGAACTAGAGCCACAGTATGGAAACGAGAGAGAGAAGCAGAAGCCAAACCATGCTCAGCGTAAACACATGATCCTGAGTTTCCAAAGACCTCTGTGAAGTGAGCACTGTTATCTCCCTCCTTAAAAAAAGATTATAATGAAAGGAAATGTACATCAGTGAGGTGAAGAAGTTTGCCCAAGGTTACAGTTAGTGTGAAACTAGAATTCCAGGTTATGCTAGTGGAATATGGTAATTCCAAAATAAGAGTAGGAAGACAGGCATTAACTCATGGTATGATTATCAGCTCAGTGGATAACCTTCAAACACGGCTGACTTCAGGAGCTGACTTTAAAAAGAAACTTGTATCCCTGTTATTGCTACAGTGCTTCACTGAATGTTAGAGAGGTTAAGATGAGAGGCAGTGAAAGGAAAGCAGGGAGTGTGTAGGAACTTTGTGTGGTGCTGCCTGGAGAAGTTTGAATGCACAGCACCATATTTTCATGTATTTCTCATGTCTGTGGGAAAGCAAAACTGTGCTAAGACGATCAAACCTAACTGAAACCTTGAAACCTAAAAATGTGAGAATTTTGTTATTACAACAGGAAATACGTACAGCAAAACCTAATTTAGCTAGTTGGCTAGAGTGTAGGACTAAAGATCGGGTAAATCGTGGCCTTAAAATGTGAAAATCATGTGGTAGCTTTAGCCTGAGTTTCTTTCACAGTTTATGACCTAGGAATGTTGGCTCCATACAAAGATTTGAGAAGGTTAAAAAATTAGTTCTGGGTATTGTTTTCAGCTATACCCTGAAGTGAGGAATGGTCCTCCTAAAATACATTGGTTCACTGCCCGCCTAGCATAGAACCACAGAC
Organism: Cheracebus regulus; assembly: GCA_963574635.1. Taxonomy (NCBI): domain Eukaryota; kingdom Metazoa; phylum Chordata; class Mammalia; order Primates; family Pitheciidae; genus Cheracebus; species Cheracebus regulus. The sequence goes on from CAUYQU010064255.1 coordinate 31,238, forward strand.
ATATTTTTCTGAGTGTTTTAGAAGAATGTAGTTCATTTAACAGACCTGCAGAGTATGGAAGTTATTAGTATCTTCTTCACTCTCAAAATGTGCTTCCGGGAACACCTTCCCTGAGAAAGGCAGAACAGTCCACTGAATGATGAGCACTCAGCCATTTCCATCATCCTTAGCTTCAAAAGCTATGTCCAATCTAGAAAACTTTTTTTTTTTTTTGAGATCGCATCTCACTCTGCTACTGAGGTTGGGGTGCAGTAGCCTGGTCATAGCTCACTGCAGCCTCAGCCTCCCAAGTTGCTGGGACCACAGGTGCATGCCAACATAGCTGGCTAATTTTTTATTTTTTGTAGAGACAGGGTCTCCCTATGTTGCCCGGGCTCATTTGAACTCCTGGGCTCAAGTGATCTTCCTGCCTCGGCCTCGCAAAGTGCTGGGATTACAGGCATGAACCACCATACCCAGGCAAGAAAAATTCTTTCTTCTTCTTTCTTTCTTTCTTTCTTTCTTTCTTTCTTTCTTTCTTTCTT